>PVLD010004238.1:0-20574 GCA_004027595.1 Dinomys branickii | reverse complement strand
TGGCAAGTTTCTCAGTTGTTTTAAGTAATTTACTTGAATGCAGTAAATTTGAAATACTACGATTATGAGAGAATCCATCTAACAGTATATAAAGATAAGTCTTTAAATGTCTTCAGATTAGAACTTGTAAAGGAGCTGACAGCTTTCAGTATATTAAGCTACTCACTTCTGTCAAAGAATCAGATATGCGTGTATATTTTGAATGGCATATTACATTTTTGCTATTGTTCTGGTTTTTTCCCCCTTTCTAAATAAAGTGCATTTTTCCACTTTTAGTGTACTCGACAAATTATCTCTGAGAAGCTAGGGCGTGGCTCAAGAACTGTGGACCTTGAACTTGAAGCTCAGATTGATATATTAAGAGATAATAAGAAAAAATATGAAAATATCCTCAGACTGGCTCAGACACTGTCAACCCAGCTTTTCCAGATGGTGCACACTCAGAGGCAGCTTGGAGATGCATTTGCTGACCTGAGTTTGAAATCTCTAGAACTCCATGTAAGGTTATTTTCAGTACTATGTGGGGTGTGGGGAATGGCAGTACAAGTATTTTATGAGGTAATTTGTTACATTTATATTTTGCTGAACTTTTATGCAATTGGAATTTCTGTTTGTTTTTTGACGGCTGGGACTCACGCATGCTTTGCCACTGGCTATACCTGAAGCCCTACGAGAAGACTTCTGTCAACACAGTGACACGTTTGTACTTTAGAGGTCAGCTGGAGGGTTTAGAGGAAGGAATTTCATTAGGGTGAAGGAAGGGTACTCAGCCTGTCCCAGCCTAGGAAAAAATCTAGTTACATATAACCAGTGTGGCTAAAAGGTAAATTACACATTTATTGAAAATCTCTTGCCCATCCCAGGTATGTTGAACAATTTGTGACTTGTGTAAATGAATTTGTGATATACTTTTACTGAAGTCATTCATGTAAATATGAAGTTTGGGGATAAGCACAGTTGTAAGGCACGTGCTTAGTGTATGCACAGCCTTGGATTGTGTGCTAGCACTGCAAGCAAGCAAATTAAATAAATACATAAATGAAATTATTTTTGAGGATTTATCTCTGTAATTAGTCAGCAAAAACATTTTCTTTTTGGTGCCAGGAATCAGACTCAGCACCTTGCACTTGCCAGGCAGGCTCTTGTGCCGCTGGGCTCTGTCCCCAGCTTGTGCAGTATTTTAAGGAGTTTCTTTTGCTATCTTTTGACATTGTTTATGTCTAAGTGGTTTTTTTCCTTTTCTTTTCCTGCCTGGAGTCAGATAATGTAGATATTCTTTGCCTACAGACTTCTTATGTGAGGAATTAGATAATTTAAAACATTAAGTACAAAAAGAAAAATTAAGTCACTTTGCCCTATAACCTTGGGCAAAGAAAGTTTGGTGCAGATGGTGATACATGTCATAACGGTGACAAAATTCAATTTTAGCTGATCCATTAGACAGAAAGAACTAGTATGTTGGAAACTGAATATCATAATAGCTGCAATTGAGTACCACCCCTTAAAAGCAGTGGGCTAGGGGCTTTGTATTCATTACATATAAAGTAACCCTTATCTAGAATACATTGGAACAGAAGTGTTTGAGATTTCAGAGCTTCTTTTGTTTTGTTTGTTTTCATGTTTGGAATATTTGTATAGACTTTACTAGCTGAAAATTCCTAATACAGAAAACTGAAATGCTCCAAAACTCAAAATCTTTGGAGCATCATATAATTCATATACATGGAGGGAATTTTGGCAGGCATTGTATGTAGGGGAGGCAAATCCATATTCGTTGTGCCTGTTCCACAGATGTATTCCAGTTTTATTTATCAAGATACAATTCATAGACCATAGAACTCATCCTTACAAAGTGATTCAAGCAATAGACATTCATAAAAAATAATTTATATTTGCTTTAAGAAATGTTCTCTTTTCATTGCTCAGTATATTCCCAGAATTGTGCATCAGTTACATCTAATTCCAGAACATTTGTGTCACTCCCCAAAGAAACCCCGTTCCTATCTTATTCTCCCTACAGCCCTTGGCAAACACTAGTGTGCTGTGCATCTCTATAGATTTGCACTTACAGGCATTTGACATAAAGGGATCATACATGCATGACCTTTTGTGTCCAGCATACTGGTTTTATTTCCTCTGTATGCGTGCCCCTAAGCAGTATTGCTGGGTTACATGGTCGTTCTTACTTGTTTTTTAGGGGCCGCCACACTGTTTCAGTAGTGTGGAATGTACCAGTTTCCGTTCTCACCAGCAGTGTGTAGGAGCTCGCCTTTCTCCACATCCTCACTAGCATGTTTTGTTCTTTTCATCTATTTTATTTGTCTTTTTGCATATGGTCATTGTAACTGTGATGAGATAGTATCTCATGGTTTTGATTTGCATTTCCGTGCTTAGTGACACTGAACATTTTTCATGTACTTGTTCATTCTATATCCGCTTGAAAAAGTGTCTATTCAGATCATTTGCCCATGGCTTAGTGGTATTGTTTTTCATTGAGTTGAGTGCCTTATATGTTCTGGTTATTAATCTCTTGTGAGGTGAATTCTTTCCAAATGTAGTATTTCCTTCACTCTGTGGGTTGTCTCCTCGTTGATTTTCCTTTGCCAGGAGAGAATTGAGTTTGATATAACACCATTTGTCTGGTTTTGCTTTTGTTACCTGTGCTTCTTAAGTCTTATACATGCTTTTTAGATCTTATATGAAAAAAATCATTGCCTAATGATATTTTGAAATGTTTCCCCTATGTTTTCTTATAGCAGTTTCATGCTTCCATGTTTTTTATATCTTTTGAGTTGATTTTATATATGAGGGAGGTCTAAGTTTCTTCTCCAAATGGCTATCCAGGTTTTCTAGCACTATTTTTTGAAAAGACTGTCTTTTTCCAGTGTATGTTTTTGTGCGTCTGTTAAAGATTTTACTTGGCTGTAGATCCATGATGGTGGACCTTTCAGACCTTTCAGTGATACATACAACTTGCTGCAGCAGACGTGCCATAGGTTTGCCACCACTGTTATAGATGCATAGATTTATTTCCGGGTTCTCTATGCTGTTTCTTTTCTTACATGTTGGTTTGATGCCAGTAAGGTGCTGTTTTCATCCCAAAACTTTTAATCTGGGAATTGTATTAGTCTTCCATCTTCAGCTGCCATTTAGAAGTACAGCTCTATCTTTGTATGTCATCTTTATGTTTAGTTTAGTTTATGTACAATTACTAAAGCAATTTATAATAATGTTCAACATATCCCTAAATAACTGAGAATACCAAAATAATTGACATGTCATCAACTAAATTAAGTTTGAGTCACATTTCATCTTATTTTAATAGGAAAAAGTGAATTTATTTATAATTAATATACATATATATTCATTTTGTTCTCATTAGTATTCTAATTATTTATATCATTTACTACTCTATCTCATATGCCTCATTATAATGTTTATTTGTTTTTCACTCTTGGCAGTTGAACCCACAGCCTGACTGTGTTAGACATGTACTGTACCATCGAGCCATATCACCAGCCCATTTGCTTTACTGTTTTTTTTAAAAAGTGCTTTTTATTATAGCCAGTTCAGTTTGTAATACTTTTCCCAATTTTTTTTTGTGTTAAGATATATACAGCACAATTTAGCATCTTAACCATTTTTAAAGTAATTTCATTTTTGGAACTATTTTAGGTTCACAGCAAAATTGAGTATATAGTACAGAGAGTTTTCATATGTCCTTATCCTGATCCATCAGTAGCCTTCCCTATACTGACATTTCCCTACTGAGTTTTTAGATCATGTATGAAAAATATTAAAGAGTTTGGTTTGGTTTGGTTTTACAGTTCTAGGGATTGATCCTAATGCCTCATACATGGTAGATGAGTGCTCAACCACTGGACTACGTTCCGGCCCTGAAATCTTGCCTCATACATAGTTTTTTCTCAGAATTTTAGGTGAGATTTAACATTCCTGAAACAAAACAGTGTTGCTTTACTCTTACCTTGTGCTTTGAATTAAGGCTTAATTGTTCTGGTATAAATTTAGGTTGTGGAATTTACTGGCTTCTCAATTTGCTGAAACTTCTTTAGTTTGATTTGTTTGGTTTTTTATAAAAAAGCTGTCTTGTAAGTTGCCTATACCTTTCTGTGGTTACATTAAGACTGTTGGCATTTTCAATTAGTAATGTGGAATTGTGGCTCTTAAGAACTTTTAGAAATACAGTGTTACAGGGATATGGTGTAATGACACGTACTTTGTTATGAAGTGTGTAGAAAAGGTTTCCTTACTGTTACCAGCAATAGTAACTTTTTCCAACAAAAGTATTTGGATAAATCTAACTTTCATGTTTCTTTCTTGCTTTTTGATTTTGCCTTTTACCTCCTAATGACTATCAAAGGAATAAGTAGAGTTACAATATATTCTTTTAACATTTTCTAAAAGTTCCAAGATTATAATTTTTATTAGTGCATGTTTATAGTCCATAATGATTACATTCATATCTTGTACTGTCTTATTTCTGGTAATGTTTATTTAGACTATATATGTAATTTGACTTGTAGAAGTTTGGTGCCCAAAATCTTCAGCTTAGTTCTACCTTTTGTTTTAGTTTTTACATGCATGATTGATATTTTTATGGAATTATATCTCCAGTACTTGTAATCAGCGTCGGTACAATCTTGAAGACTGAGTCCAGAGTAAACAGTTCCGTGGACCTTTCTTAAATATAAAATGCTTTTAGCATAGCAAAGATATTTTTACTGTCCTATAATTTATTGAACAGTATATCACCTGGAAATTTAGTTATAGCTGTATCATAGCATTCACTTTTCATCATCTAAGATTCTTCTTTAGATTACATTTTGTTCAGGTGAAATATAGGCATGTTTTATTAAAAAGAAAAACTAGAGAATTCTAAACCTAAAATACATCCTACAATAAAATGTGATCAAATTTTTATTTGGTTAGATGTGTTCCTAATTAATCTGTTAATTGATGAAATTTAGACTACGAAGACTTTACTAACAGGACTCTTTTCCTGCCATATCTGAAGGAGTAGTGTACATGTGAGCCATGACACTGCTGAGCCAAGACACAGCATATCCCGAGAGAAGAAACGAACGCTGGTGTTAGGTGATCTTTCCTTAGCAAAGTGCTGAGATAGACCTGTACATAGGAGTCAACTGGTCACAAAGTTTACAGTGAAATGTGTCTTGCTAATATTTATACATTGAGGGGACACAGTCAAAACAGAAAAAATTGCTATATATTTTATGTCTGAAAGTTTTAACCAATTTTTACCTAATTTGGTGGTAAACGTTGTAGTTTCTCTGATTAATAATCTGCTATATTTTTCTTCCTAACAGCTGTGCTTATAGTATAATAAAAACAAAATGTAGAAACTAAAATATTCTTTCTAGTACAAAGTAGTTTAGATTTTAAAAATTATTTAGATTTAGCTGTGTATCTGTGCTGATGGCAATTTTGGCTCACTAGGCTTTTTTGATAATTATGTCTTTATAATTTAGATTTAAATTCTTACCTATTTAAAGGTTGAAATAAAAAGGTAAAACTTCTGTTCCTAGATTTCTAAATCACATATTTCTTATTAGTGATATATTTAAGATTTTTCAGTCATATCTATTAATTTATTACTGGATAAGTTAAGGTAACTTCTTTGTTTTAGGAAGAATTTGGCTATAATGCAGATACCCAGAAGCTGCTGGCAAAAAATGGAGAGACTCTTCTTGGGGCCATTAATTTTTTTATTGCCAGTGTGAACACTTTGGTGAATAAAACAATTGAAGATACATTAATGACTGTGAAACAATATGAAAGTGCCAGGTAGGTGTGAATTTTCTCCATATTTATTTTATGGCATGTACTTCAGCTCAGGTTTTTAGTTGCAAACAACAGAAACCAGCTCTGCCCAATACTGACAGAAAAAGAATGTCCTAATGTTGCAGGATAGCTTGCAGCATAATAGGGAGAACAAGATTCTGGAAGCAAGCAAAAGTGAAGCCAAACAGTGCCTCAGGAAGTATCTACCTAGGATGGTGACTGCTGTCTCTGATTCTTGATGAGTCTGCAGTTCTTGTAGGGAATTTCTGGAAGGCCCTGAATGCTTGCTTCATGACCTGGGAATGTCCCTGTGAACCTCGGTCATGTGCCCAAACCTCACCTGCTGGGGGGTGGGAGGTCCATCCTGGCTGTCACATCCCTAAAAGCGCATGTGTCCTGTGTCCTGCCAGCTGGGTACTCCGTGCTCCTCTGTAATTGGCCTGAGTGGACCTGTTGGCCTGGTGCCACTGACCGTTTTTGTGGTGTGAGCCTCTGCTGCTGCACAGCGCAGACTCCTGTCCACCCCCAGGACCTGGCTTGTGTTGTGTATACCAGTCCCCATTCTCACTTGTCCAGGGTAGAACCTGCCTTCAAACACTTTCACGGTTCAGCTTTCACATAAATGTTTGCCTTATATTTTAATAGCTGCTTAGTATGCAAATTTGTATATGTTCTACTTTGAGATTTTCTTTCTTTCTTTCTTTCTTTCTTTCTTTTTTTTTTTTTTTTTTTTTTGGTACCAGGAACCAAACTCAAGACCTAGAGTTTGCCAGGCAGGCGCATGTGCCACTGAGCTATGTCCCCAGCCCATACATTCTACTGTGTATGTGTATAATTTCTCAGTCCTGTGACCATCTTGCTAGGTGAACAAAATGCATATTAATGAACACTTAGAAATAGCTGAAGAGTAGCAAGCCCGTGACAGCTGTTTTTCAGCTTGGACTCAGTTGTTCCCCCGTGTGCCCTGCCAGTTTTATTTAAGTATCAGTCCAATGGGCTGGGGATATAGCTCAGTGGAATAAGCGCTTGCCTAGCAAGCGCAGGGTCCTGAGTTCAATCCCTAGTACCACCAAAAAAAAAAAAAAAAAAAGAAAGGCTTTCATTATTTAAGTATCAGTCCAGTTCCCTTTGAGGTTTCTTCCCTCTGAATATTTGGAATTAATATTTTTTACCTGCTTTTTGTGACATAGTTGAAGATGGATCAGACTTTGCCCTCTAGAAGCATCATTTTGCGTGTTGGCCTCTTGCCCTAGTTTAATGATGTGGCATAGGCTGTGAGAACCCTTGCTCGTCAGTGCTTCTGCAGGGTGGTGCACTTGCCCTGGAGCACCAGTTTCTTTATACCCTGAAGAAGTCAAAGCCCAAGTGTCTGGAAAAGTTAAATTTTAATGTCTTAGCAAGAAAAGATGCTTTTGTTCCATGCTGTACTTGTAATTTTTAGTCAATATTATTGTATAAAATTCATAGAAATAAAGACCTAACACCTGTTACCCAAAGCCCTGGGAGGCTGAGGCAGGAGGACTGATGGCAAGTTCCAACTCGACCTGGACAACTTAGCAAGGTCCTGTCTCAAAACAAAAAAGTTGAGGATATAGTTCAGGGCAAAGGCCCTGGATTCAATTGTGAGTACCTCCAAAAAGAAAAGAAAACTGTGATTGTCTGTTAGGGGGAGGATAGGGCCAGAGCTTTGTAGTGTATTTAATAGATTTAGGTTTGGGGTTTTTTGTTTGTTTGTTTGGGTTTTGCTTTTCTTTTTTTTTAACTGTTTATTAACATGGCACTGATTGAAGGAATGTTAGATCTGTCAATAAGATCTTTTCATGGGATCTCTTCAGTGGCATTACCAGTAATTGGTTTTCCAGACTCTGTTTAACGTGGTCACAAAAGGGCCATACGTCTCGCTGCCGGCCGGCTTTGGCACTGGCCGTGCAGACATGGCTGCCCCATCAGGTGGCTTTTTATGAATGTTGTTAGTAAAGAGATAAGTTAAGGCGATTGGATCCATTTGTGTCACCAGCAGTGCAGGCCACCTGATGCAACAGTGATGTTTCAAGGCACAGCACATGTTGAACCTTTTCATGGACGTTATATTTACCAAACGGTTCATTATTTATGTGAATGAAATATTTCATTTATATAAGTTCTGTTTAGTCCTTTTGTAAGTTTGTTCCATACTCAGAATGTCCTAATTTGTTTATAATGGATACACTTGCTTTTTTTTAAAATTTATTTTTAAAATAAAAGAAGGAAAACATACTAACAAACAAATGTCCATTCACAAAATAGCATTGGAACAATGCAAGCGATGCACTTGCTTTTATCTCTGCAGTCATGTTGAGTTTCTAGTTTCCTAGTCATTTGGATTCTTCTGGTATTTCTGACTTGTTTGTTTGTTTGTTTGTTTGTTTGTTTTTTGAGACAGGCTCTCACTATAGTTCAGACTGGTCTTGAACTCACTATGTAGCCCGGGCTGGCTTCATACTTGCTATAATCCTCTTGCCTCAGCCTCCCAAGTGTTGGAATTACAGGTGTGCACTGCCATATCTGTCTATGTTTGTGATTTTTGAAGGTGAAAGTTTGTTTTCTTCCCTAAGTACCACCACCATCTCCTGGTTAAGAACTGTATGAATCTGTTTTGTCTTTACTTTATAATTGTCAACCTACCCTGAGATATTTTAGTTACTTAACATATATCCTTCTTTGGGGGCTTTATTTCTACTATGTCTTTTAAAATACTAACCTATATTACTTTTTTTTCTGAGACAAGGTCTCGTTCTATAGTCCAGGCTGACCCTCAAACATATGGTGATCCCACCTCAGCCTCCTGAGTACTGGGATTACAGGTGTGCACTACCACACCCAGCCCTAACCCACATTAAAGAAAGCTAGATGTATCAGTTAAGTCATTGTTCATGTATAGAACAGTTGTTTCACTTACAGAGGAGATAAATCAGGCTCTAGATGAGGTTAGTTTGCTCACATATAGTCAATTTCAAAGCCAAGATGAGAACCCACTGGTTCTCTGTCTTTTGCGGGGCGGGTCAATGCTGGGATTGAACCCAGGGATTACTGAGCTGTAACCCCAACCCTTTTTGTTTTGAGACAGAATCTTGCTAAATTACCTAAACTGCCCTAGAACTTGCAAACATCTTGCATCAGCCTCCAAAGTGTGTGGGATTATCAGTAGGCACAACTGTACTTGGCTTGGCTTGATCAATAAACCTTTAAGCTTGAACTGAATTAACCTAAAATTTGGGGCTGGGAGTTGTGGCTCAGTGGTAGAGTGCTTCCCTAGTATTCACAAGGTCCTAGGTTCAATTCCCAGCACTGCAAAAATAAATAAATAACTTAATTAATTAATTAATTAATTTTTATTGATTTCTTTTTTTTTTTTTTTGGCGGTACTGGGGATTGAACTCAGGACCCTGAGCTTGCTAGGCAGGCGCTTATTCCACTGAGCTATATCCCCAGCTAATTAATTTTTAAAAATATAACTAGGATATGGTGGCATATGACTGCAATCCCAGTACTCAGGAAACGAGGCAGGAGATCATAAATTTGAGCCCAGCCTGAACTACGTAAGCAAGTTCAAGACCAGCCTGGACTATATAGTAAGACTGCCCAAAAAAAGCAAATGAAAAATGAAATATAAAAATTTCATACCAAATTACAGAAAATAATTTTCGTATCATTTTCGCCCCATTGAAAATTAAACCCAAGACCTCGTACAGGCAAAGAAAGCATCCCTACATCCCCACCTGTTGTTCTTTTAAGTGTAGAGGTAGGACTCGGTGGGTTGCCTGTGCTGACCTTTAGCCTGAAATCCTCCTGCGTCTGCCTAGACTTGCCCTTAGCTCCACGGCTTCCTGCTCAGGCTCCTAAGTAACCGGGGTTACAGGCGTGCATTCATGTGGCTGAACCTGCCCATCTTGTAGTGAGAAATCTATCTTAAGGTGTAATGTGATGTATAGATCTCAGTTTATACAATGGATAAGTTTGCTGGAGCTTTGAACAAAATTATAAATTAAATTCTGTATACTTGGTAGCTGGTTACTTAATGGAAAACTAAGACATTGTCTTGTACTGTGCGAGCATGACTCACCCCACACTTGTCCTTTTAGTTCAGATTACAACATGTGACCCTGTGTCCTAATGTGAGTGCGGGGTCCGTAGAGTGGCTGAGGAATTGCATCCATGGAACCTGAAACCCGGGCTGCTGAGGGTCCGTTAACAGAAAGGAAGCCAAGATTAAAGTTTCTCAGTTGCTGAATTTTCCTCTGTCAAAACCAGAATTTACTGACTTTTTAGACCAAAGGTCACCTATTTGCTGAGCACAAAAAGTGGCAATTCAGGCCAGTGCCTGGGGGGGCCCCCTGAGGCTCTGCACTGTGCATTGTGGACCAGTAGCCAGCCCTCTGGTGCTCCGCAGACAGAAGTCTTTGAACAGCGACTTCTTCCACGTTTCTCCCTCTCAGCGCCAAGAAGGGAGTCACTTGTAGTCAGGGCTTTTCAGAGGTGGGCAGCTGTTCTCCCGAAGTTTTACATACTCCAAAAATAAGCAATCCTCTCCTCGATGTGGACCAGTTCAGACTGCATCCTAGAGCGAGGAGTCGGGTATTCCCCATCTTGGCGCTCCCAGGCACTGTTACAGAAGCTCTCGGGAAGTTTTTCCTGTGATACTGTCTTCAGTCTCTCAATGTAAAACTGTAGCAGTATAAGGGTAGGATTATAACCTTTATTATATTTAAGTTAACCACTACTGTTTAGAAATGTACTCCAAGAGTATTGAAGGGTGTTTGTTATATTAAATTGCCACGTGTCACTATGTATTTTAGTTCTGTTTTTTCCTTTTATTGTTTAGTCCTCAGTATGTTTGCTTTTGGCTATAATAATAAGCATTCTAACAGTTGGTTATTATCCGATTTTCCTAAATATGTGAAGGTTTTGTGGATATTACTCCCAGCCATAGATGAAAAACTGGAGCACAAAGACAGCCAATGCTAGTTCAACTCGTCAGAGCCAGGAGAGGCCCAAGTGTGGGAGCTGAACCCAGGGAATCCACTTGTTCTTATGACTGAATCAGCCTCGCCTCGTCTGCCTGGTGTCTCTCAGCCTGTTAGCTCCTCTGCTTTGCGCTGCTCCGTGGACTCGCTTCTCCCGTGTCCGTGGTCTTCCTAATGGGGCACTGACTTCCTCTGGCTTCCTCTCCTGCTCCCAGCCGCCTTCCGCTCTCCACTCTGCCACCAAAGTACCTTTCTGTCCTGAGCCAGCCGAACCATGCTGCTTTCATGTCCGATCAGAGTTCCTCAGTGACTTCACTTCCTCTGTCCTACTGGGTTAGATAGACTTGAACCACGCAGCCCAGTGGGCTACTTAATTTCAGTCTCGCCTACCTGTCCAACTGAATTCTTCTGATTATTGTATTCCAGCTTCGGTTGTCACATAGTGAGTTGTAACTCACATAGTGAGTTAATCTCCAAATATGATGAGGTATCTTACACCTTTGCACGTGCTATTGTCTTCCAGGCCTGATCTGCCAATTTCCCTGCCCCACCCAACTCACTAAGCTTTTATCAGCATTCCCGTTTTAATTACCGTGTTTTAATTCTTCCCTGAGATGCCTTTGCAGTCCCTCGTTAGTTAATTCTTGATTTTCATTATTTCTTTCCCCTCTTCCTGGTAGTTTCCAATATGCCATTTTTGTAGTAATCATTACAAGCTTGTTTTAGGACCGCAAACTTCATGAGGCTAAGCACAGCTGTTCATCTTTGTAGCTTTACTTTAAAGCATAATGTCTGAAACATAAAAAGTGACCACTTAGTAATTGTTGAATCAATCAGTATATCAAATAAATGAGTGAATAATGCTACTTTGGCCCTAAAGGACAAGCTTGTTAAATTCATTAGGTGTTAAGAATCCATTAGGCTGTAGCTGGGCATGGTGGCACATACCTGTAAGCCTAGCACTCAGGAGGCTGAGGCTGGAGGATTGCTGTAAATTAGAGGCCAGCCTGGGCTGCATAGTGAGTTCAAGGCCAGATTGGACTACACCGTGAGACCTTGTCTTAAAAATTTTTTTTTAAATAAAAGAAAAAAGAATACATTAGACTGTCACACACTGATGTAATCTTTCCCAAATTATCTATACAATACAGCTTATGTTATTTAAAGAATTTCTCATTCCTAGAAGAGGGTGCAAATCATACTGTAGATATCTGGATAAAGAACTTTAACTTGAGGGCATATGCTTTGTGTTCATATTTTTATTAAGGTTGAGATCATTTTGCTGCTGCTTTGCTGAGTACTGAATTATCAAAGCTGCTGAACAAGTTGCTGTGTTTACATGGGTCCCATGAGTAGGAGTGTTATGAGATGCTGTAGGATCAGGAGTGATGAGCAGGGTGACTTTCAGTCCAGTGATACCTTTCACAGGGAAGTGTTAAGTGCTCCCCTGTCACATTCTGCATCCAGGTATTCTAGAGGTCCATCCAGAGCTGTGACACTTGGCAGTCAGGCACACCCGTGTCTTTCGGGTACTTGGGATGTAGCCAATCTGAAGTGCACCAGGAGGGAAGTATAAGCCATGCAGTAGGGTTCCAAGACTCAAAATGAAAAATAGCTCATTACCAATTTTTTTACATTCATTACATGTTCCAATATTTTCAACATTTTGAGTGAAAATATATTAACACATATATAATATATATATATACATATACATCCCTTTAGATATGTTTCAAAATTATTTTTACCTTTTGCTTAATAGACTGTGTGTGTATATCTGTTAACATGGACGAATCTAAGAAAGATCGTGTTGAATGGAAAAAGCAAGTCAAGCAAGAATATATTCGGTCTAATAGCATTTATATAAAGTTTGAAAATAAAAACTAAACACTACATATGGACATCCATAGTTATATAAAGAAATTAAGGAATGATAACACTAATTCAGAATAGTATTTATGTGTACAAAAAGAATTGAGCTTGGAGAAGAAAATGAGGGGTCTTTATATTAAATTCTATTTTCAGGATAGTTGGATTCTTGAGAGTTTTTACAATTGTAATTTATAATCTACATACTTGTCATGTATTCTTTCATATAAAAAACTCATAAGAACAATAGTAAAATTCAGTTATAAATAGTAAATATATGTATACATTGTTTAAAAGCAGGCACAGTTACTTACAATTTTAATGTAATTCTAAAAGAATTTAAATCTCGTGCTCAGTCATGGAGCTGCAGGTCACCACTGGTCCTGCTGCGATTCCTGGAGACCCGTCATCCTCACCTGAATCTGCACCTGGTGCATCCTTGGCCTCCATGAGGGCGCCCCCACCTTCCTTCAGCTAGTGTCCTGTAGGAACAGAGGTTTCAGATGGCACTTATGATTCTGTGACTTCTGTCTCTCTAGATAAGAAGGCTTGGGGTTTTGTGGTTGTCATTATCTTTTTGACCCAAGGTCTTATTATGTTGCCCAACTTGGTTTCAACTCAGAATGTACTCCAGGCTGGTCTCAAACCCATGGTGATTTTTCTGACCCGGCTTCCCTCGTGCTGGGCTTAGAGGCAGGTTCCACCCAGTCTGACTTCCAACTAAGTCTTAAAGATCCGCCTCACCCTAGGAGGTCTCTCTCTTCCTTGAGCAATCACATGATCTGCTGTCAGGAAGCACAGCACCCAAGGCTCCACTGACACCTGGAGGCTGCTGCTGTGTTTACCTGGAGAATGACGTCTCTGACTTCACACACCAGTCTTAACTCTGGAATACTATGATAATTTTTATTCGCCCAGAGTCCCCCTAACCAAGGTTTTCAGGTTGGGGATTTTTCTGCCAGTGGATAACACCCTGCCCTGTCTCACGCACAGAGTTAGGATGGTCCCGTGTGAGTAAAACTCAGCGGTGGTGCGGAGTCCGTCAGTGCGCGAGTCCTGGGCTTTCAAGCTCTTCTTAGCTCTTCTCTTTCAAAAAGGGACTTTTTCTTCTACGTCTGTATTCATCTGGTGAAAGCTGGGAAGCAGTCAGCATTACCAGGCTTAGAATCAACACTGAGTAGAAAGCACTATCTGAAAAGGGAAACAGGATCAGGAGTCAATAAAAGCCTCTGAGGAGCCACCCAGGAGCCTGGAGCCTGGCGTTGCTGCCTGGATTCCTCAGAGCCCTGAGCGCCCAGCCACCTCATCCAGCCTGGAAAGTCATCACCCTCCTGAGCACATGCACCCTATCTGTGCTCAGCTAGTCTCCCCTGTGACCTGTAGCCCAGGGTGCCATCAGTGTTCCTTTTTGTGGCTTCAAATGAGTAGATGTGAGGTTTAGATTTTAACTTAAAATTTAGATTTTCAGTCTTCTAAAATAGTTTGATTTCTGCTGTAAATTTTCAATTTTTTTTTTCTTTTTGGATACTTGAGACAAGTTCTCACTACGTACTTTAGGCTGGCTTTCTAATTCACTAAAAAAAAAGGAGAATTTGAATCGCGTATGCAGCTCATCTTGTCTCCTTGTTGTGCACTGGCGGCCTAGGCTGTGACTGTGGGACTGCTGATCTTCTGTGCGAGTGGCTTCCATCTTTCAGTGCCGACATCTGCTGTCCTCGCCTGTCTTGCCGCATTGGTGCTGCCCGGTTCACAAGGGGATGAGTCTCTTCTGTGGATGGTGTTGTTTTGACGTGCTTGGTTTTAACATCTGTTTTATAAACTGATTCTTAAATTTTGGAAATTCTGTTTTGTCAGTTAATGCCAACAAATATCGGGAGAAATAGTTAATAGTATTAAAAAGCAACTTTCACGCCCCCATTTTAAATTACATTTTTAATTGCCCCTTCTTTGTGATACTGGGGATCAAACCCAGTTATCATATGCTAGACAGGTACTTTGTTAATGAGCTATACCCCAGATCCTACCCCCAACCCACATTGCTATATTTACAACTTTTTGTATTTAAAGAAATAGTGGCTTTCCAAAGCATAAGGTATGGGGTAGGTATGAGAAGTTTGTTTATCATTGTGTAACCTGAGAATGAGCATTTCCTTTTCCAACTATCTTCTGAACGTAATTCCCTCTGCTTTTGTGGTATGCATCATGTATTTACTTCTTTCCAGGATTGAATATGATGCATATCGCACGGATTTGGAAGAATTGAATCTTGGACCACGTGATGCAAACACTTTGCCAAAAATTGAGCAGTCCCAACATCTGTTCCAAGCACATAAGGAAAAATATGATAAAATGCGCAATGATGTTTCCATCAAATTGAAATTTCTAGAAGAAAATAAGGTAAGCTTACTTTTTACCTTCTGATATCTTTCTGTGGACTCTAAAATAGTCACCCAAAAAGAGTTGAGAATATTTGGTTTCTGTTAACTGACTTTTACAACAATTGCAAGAGAGAAATCTCATGTTTGAGCTTTTAGAAGAACGCAGAATACATTTAGCTTTCTGTCATAAAAGTCATCGACTTTCAGTCTCAGTCTTACTATATGTCACAACTGGCAAACCATTGATTCTCAGATTGATGTTGATACTGATAGCAAGTGTTTTAAATAGTTAAATAGTGGTAAATTCTGCTCTGAATATTTTGAAGGGAGAAAACGACAGCATTCTTCTCAGTAACTGATAAATGAAGAATTATTAAAAGATCCAGGGTAAGTCCACCACATGGACTTGCTGCGTGGCTCACGAAGGAGGCAGGCTGAGTGTGCAGAGGAGGAGGAGGCACCCTGACAAGAGGATAGGACAGGAATCAGCTTGCCACATTATTCTCTTATAATGTGACTGTACTTAGTGGGATGGAATAGTGAGGGCTGAGGTGGGCTTGCTGTGGCTTTCACCTGAGGAGAGGTTTATCTGTCAGGCTCTGAGTTTTGGTTTATAAAGGCCAGGTTCCCTTGTATGACAGCCCTCCACTAGATGCATATTTAGTTTTGTGTGGAGGGTTGCAGTCCTGGAAATGGGGGCGGCAGCAGTGAGCATGGATAAAGGCTGCAAAATAGATACAGCTCAGTCCTGGGAACATGGCTCTCACCACTGCACAGCGCAGTGCCTCTCTCTGTGCTTCCCACATCTTCTAAAGTCTCGGAGGCCTTCAGCTGCACTTTCTTCAGGTAGCCTCTTACAGTTTTATGATTCTCCCAGGGAACAGTAATGGGCAAGGTTTATATCCTCCTCTGTGACATCCCAGGGCTATAGTAAATGACCATTTTCCTTAACATTTCCTTTGCAAATTAATACATTTTTCTGGGATCTACCAACTCTCCCCTTATCACTAACTTTTTTTAGCTACTGCAGGTGAAAATTACTCACCTGAAAACATTACAGTGGTGTAAACTAAACCTAACTAGTTCTCAGATACCTCACCCAGCATTATTCCACCAAGTGCACAACACACAACCTTTGCTGTTCGTTACCTGACCTAACATGTCCCTCAATTTAACCATGCATGTATGTGTATCAGTTACGCTGTTCTATATTTTGGTGGATATACATGTATCACTAGATATAGGCATTGTATGTTTTAAATATAAAAATACTCTTGACATTCTGCCTTATGATCCCTATACCATGCATTGCTAGAAGAAGTATGTTAGAGAAATACATGTTTGATAGGGAAATAGACTAACAGGAATGTGAGGATTGGTGTGCTTAAGTGGAGGGTAGAAGCAGGTCACTCACTGGAGCCAGACTGTGCCAGGCCCTGACCATGTGGACTTGCTGCGTGGCTCACGAAGGAGGCAGGCTGAGCAGGCAGAGGAGGAGGAGGTACCCTGACAGCCACCTAGGCAACTCCTTAAATTTTAAATGAGATCTACTCATTTGTCTTGTAAGCACTAAAGAATTCCTTTACAGTTGAGAGTGATGGGGGAAAAAGACTTCGGAGGACCAGTCATGATTGTTTCAAGCAAGAAAGAAAATGGGAGCATACAAACCCGCGAGGAATCTCTTATAACCACACAGAATGACTCTGAGCCCAGCTAGAGGGGTTGGTGGCAGCATGACAGGAGTGGAAAATGCAAATAGGCCGGTTTGGCTTGCAGGCAGTGAGGGTGAAGGATTGGAATTTTTTCTGTTTGACCCACTGTTTAATTCGAGACAACAAAATACTCCAGAGGAAACGGTTGGTAGGAAGTTGATGATGTGTGTTTGTAGTTGGGATGAACAAGGTCAGGGCTCAGAGATAAAGGTTTGAAAGTCATGGCTTTGAGAATAATGTCATTATCACCATTTCTCTTTGTGACTATAAAATAAAAATAGAAAATTGCTTGTTTTTAGTGTACTCTGTAGAGAATTTAGCAGTACAGCTAAGTAACAAAAGCAAAACTAATCCTCCAGCATAGAAAGCCAGCTCCGAAACCTTTGATGAATAGTGGGACTTCTAATTACTGCTGTCTGTACTTGATCATTCTGAAATTTCTTCAGTGTAGCAGACACATCTAGAATGCATGTGTCATGTGACTGTTCTAAGCAATTGATGCACATTAACACATTTATTTTCTTGACAGTTCTGTGGAGTAAGTGGTTACTTTTGTGGAGTAAATGGTGAAACAGTCATTAGATCATTTACACAAAATTAAACAATTGGTAGTGGAAGTTGGAACCTAAACTCAAGTAGCCTGTCTTTCAACCTTGTATTAATCATTACTTTGTCAGTAGAATTGTATTCCTCATATTTTCTGTGGATTGTTCATTGTTATTATAGAAACACAATTGATTTTCGAATGTTGATCTTGTACCATGTGACTTTGTGCGATGTATTTTTATTGATTGATTGATTGATTGATTGTCTTTTCTGAGGCAGGGTCTGGCCGTGCAGCTCAGGCCAGCCTTGACTGAGCTCACGCTGTAGCCCCTGCTGGTGTCAAACTCGCCACCATCCTCCTGTCTCAGTCTCCGAGTGCCGGGTTACAGGCGTGCACCACACCCGGCTTCACTTTTGTTTCTAATAGCTTCAGAGAAATAGAAGAAAAAACAAGCCATTAGGCCTAAGAACTGTCATCCCAGTTTGCCTTGTTTGAAGTATTTGAAAATACTTCAAATCTGGACTTTTTGTTCTTTGTTAAACTGCAACTGAATTTATACCTTAAAAGCTTTCACAGATGTCTGATAATTAACTAAGTCCTTAAATTGCAACAAAATATATTTTTAAAATATTATATATGATTTTTTTTAAGCATAAACTTAAACGTGGATTGTGCTGTTTTGTAATTTGATGTCCTGAAGACCTAGTTAAAACCTTTTGGACTTGTTTTTCTTTTGAAGTTTGCTTTCTGTCAGTTTTCATGTCGTGGGGGAAACCATTCCATAGTAACACTTCTCAGTTACATGCTCTGCCAACTGGGCCACACCCCAGCCCGAGTTCTCTTCTACAGTGAGAGGCCGGGTAACCAAAGAGCCCCACAGTGAGTAGTTCATAGAGCAAGTAGTCCTTGGGTACAGAACTCAGAGTCCTGTGAGTGCAGTAGGAAGTTTTAGTGTTTTTGTTATTTCCTTTTTAAAAATGTTTTGAAAATTTTGAGTTAGATAAGGCATTTGATTTTGAACTGTATTTTAGAATTGAGGTATTTATGGTATGTTCTTAGTCTCTAGCCTTTGTTTTCTCTGGTAGACTTAAACAGGGGTAGGTATATAAGATACCGTTTCTGTGTGCATGTATTAATACCTAGTGATAGATGTACATATGTGTATTTGTCATGAAACTTGAGTCCTGTTTATAACCTTTTTTTTTTTTTTTAATCTTTTTGAGACAGGGACTTGCTATGCATTTCAGGCTGTCCTTGAGCTCACTTTGTAGCCCAGGCTGGTCTCAACTTGCAATGATCCTCCTGCCTCAGCCTCCCAAGTGCTGGGATTACAGGTGTGCAACCACGCCTGGCTATAACCTACATTTTCTAGCTCTTGATCCGTGGTGTTTGTGTTTGCCTTTAGCCTAAACAATCCCTATTAATCTCTCATACTCTCTTGTTTACTAAACAACATTGAGTTGCACAGCAATAAGACTGTTCAAATATCTCTCTTTGTAGAGCTCTTTAAGTATGTATCTTTATCTTTTTGTCAATTAGTGCAGTTTGCTTACCAGTTATGGTTCCAAACAAAATATAGGCTGCATTACTTAAGAGAAAGCAAACAGACCTCTCGGTGCTTTGTGGACTTTGTATAATAGGTACCATGCCTTCTTTCCCAGGTCCCATGACAGTGGGTAGTGTTGCTAAGTGTGGAGTATTCATTCAACAAGTGCTTGTTTGTGTTCTGCCCAGAATTAGCAGTACACTTGAGGAACCTCAAGGACATGGAAATGTGTGAGAGTCCACTAGGAGGGTTGAGGGCAAGTCCTGCCCCTCCCTCTCCTGTAGTGGGGGCATAGCTCTCCCTCTGAGACACGCTTCTGCTGTCAGCAGCATTGTTAGTGTAGAAAGAGGAAGCAGAAAGGTGGAGGAAAACACTCAGGTCAACATCAGCAACTCTTTATAAACAACTCCTTATGTTTATTTCTATAGCTGGAGAGATAGACAGTGTTTGAGACAAATAGATACATAGGTAAATAGATAGAGAGATAAATACATACATACATACATACATACATAAAAGAAATTAAGTCATAGAAGTGAAAGAACCCTATTTGTTTCTAAATAAAAAGTAAAGGGATTGAAATTTCTATTATGTTAGACAAGTGGGGAGTTAGTGATGCTGGACACAAAAGAAGTGGCCTTGATCCATCCTCTTCTCCATGCAGCTTTGCTGCCCATTTTTGTCATATAATTATTATCATATAATTACTAATTGGGTAATAATTTCACGTTGCTCTTGTTCTTTCCCTTTGGCTCATTTAACATTTATCATGCCAGGAAGTGTTCTGGGTATCGATGAAAAGGTAAACACAATTCAGCCTTCCAGCAACTTAGTGCCTAGTAAGAAAATAGCCTCAGTCACATCACACTATGTGTGTATATGTGTGCGTGTTTGTGCACATTTGTGCATGTGTATATGAAAGTTCAGCTGTGACTGATGCTTTCCAAGAGAGGCACATGGTCAGCTGAGAGATGGGGGCTATAATCCCAGCTACTTGGGAGGTTCAGGCAGGAGGATTGCAAAGTCTTAAGTCCATCCAGACCAAAATTAAAAGAGATGGGCATGTAGCTCTAGAGCAGAACACCTCTGACTTAAATCTCCAGTACTAGGAAAAAAATTTTTGGTCTGGAAAGTGATGTGGAAGTGATACTGCCTATTAACTAGGGAGCTGGGAAACAAAGTGTTCTTGGCAGAAGGAGCATAGCATGTGCACCAGCCCCATGGTGGCAAAGGGGTAGGATGTTCAGAATGAATGTGACCCAAACACGGAGTCCAGTTGAGGTAAGTGAGGGCCAGACCCTTAGGCCTTCCCTCACTGAAGGAACATCTGCTTGAATGTCGGTAAAGCCCTTGAAGGAATTCTTGGTAAATGTTAGGTCTCAAATACGAAGGACAGGTTTTAGGAGGACTTCAGAATGAATACAGTAGCTCAGAAAAGAGACAGTAGGAACATGGGCAGAAGACATGAAATGAGACACTTTGAAGAGGTACTTAAAAGATGGAGACAGGCATATGTGTGAAATAGAGCAGATGGACTGTGATGGCTGTGATGGACTCTGATGGGCTGTGATGGGCTGTGATGGACTCTGATGGCTGTGATGACTGTGATGGCTATGCTGGACTCTGATGGACTGTGATGGCTGTGATGGGCTTTGATGGCTGTGATGGGCTGTGATGGCTGTGATGGGCTGTGATG
>PVLD010004237.1:0-128612 GCA_004027595.1 Dinomys branickii | reverse complement strand
TTTGAATTTACTTTGTAGTCAAGGGTCACCTCCAACTCACATAAGTCCTCTTGCCTCAGCCTCCTGAGTGCTGGAATTACAGGCATGTACCCACACACCCAGCTAGTACTCTACTTTTCTAGAAATGTGTGAATTGCTTTAAATGTCCGTAAGAATAAGGGAAAAGGACAACTACAAACTGGAAGGCAATTTAGTTGAAATGTCACTTCCTAACCATAGGAATTTGGCCTCTGAATGATATACCTAGGAATGTAATCTTCTCAGTTATTTAAGAAAGACATTTTTTAGCACATGGTTTTGAGTATATGAAAGTTTGTGAACTACTGAACTCTAGGAAGCATTTAAGTCAACAGAAATCTTTGATATATAAATGATTTTTCTGATGACTGAAACTAGCTGGAAAATCCCTCTAGCCAGAACATTGCTTAAACACTCTAGTTATTGAGCTTTTCAAAGCAGATAATGACTTTCAGCAAGAATTATTTAATAGCCCTTCTGTTTTCAAGATGAACCCTGTTCTTTCACTTTTGCAGAGCTCCTTACTCTCTGCATCTTGAGGTGCTGGTGGGTATATTCTTGCTCTTTTTTCCAACCTTTTATTGTTTCTTTATCAATTAATTGATGGCACAACTATGTATTGAATTCCTGCCAGTTCCAGGCCTGGTGGGGGAAGTGGGGCAGGTGATACATAACTGGAGATTTTATGTCTGTATTTGTTTGTTTGTCTGTTTATTTTTTAATTTATTTTTGGTAGTAGGAATCAAACTCAGGACCTTGCCCTTGCTAGTCAGGCACTGCGCCGCTGAGCTCTATCCCTCTCCCTGGAGATTTTATTTAAGCGCACAAGATGTGTTCCCTGCCCAGGAATCCTATAATATGTGGTTTTTGTAGACCCTCTCACTGTACAGTGTGCAGCATATAGACACAATCTATTGTTCACGCTGCCTTGTTGTTAGAGGGTTGGCTTTGCCTGTGGTCTGCTCCACCCTATGTGCGAGGGTCTATCACTTGTCTTCCTGAATGTCAGCTTATTTCTCTGCTTCACACTCCTAGGGAATCTCCTCATCTAAGAAACTCATGCCCCTTGGGTTCTTGTCCACACACCCATGCGCATCCAGTGGTTCAGCCAACACTTTCTCCTGCACAGGTGCTGAGAGCAGAATGAACTACTTTGTGGATTCGGCCATGAGCAGCCCTGGCCCTTACCTGGCGTCTCGACCTGCAATGGCGGTAAGTGGAGGTTCCTTCCCTGCCCATCCTTACCCCTTCAGCCTTCTGCACCTCCTTTCCCTGGCTTCTGGTTTCTTGACTTCTCCTGCTTAGAGAAGCCAATGACCTAAATGCTAAATTGGCCTCAGCTTTGAATCTTTTGAAAGAGATCAATTGTGAGATCATTTCTGGTTTTATCAGTATATAAAGTAGCAATCCAAGTCTCATGGCTTTGTTGAAGAAGATTTTTAGTATGTATGAGTTTCAGAGACAGTGACTCAAACATGATTCTCAAAGCCAGCTGATATCTATTGCTCCTTTAATTTGGTGAGGATATTCCCCATAGAAATATATCCTAGGCCTGCTAATCTAATGGCCTCAGACATGAATGTAAAACAATGCAGCTTTTCTAACCTGAGAATTTGAAACCGAAGATAAAATGAAATGTGACAATAAATTTATGGGAAAATATAATGATATCTTAGATCAAGGAAGGTAAAATGAACATTAGGACTCCTTAGTTTTGTCTACAGGGAAGGAGATCTTCACCATACTATATGTTATTTGCTAGAAATGCTTAGGAAATTCCTTTAAAAATGAAAGATCTTATAATGTTGTAACTGATCAGATCCAGTTGTAAAATGAAATTTACATGTTAACAGTTATATTGCTAATTATTCTTTCTAAATTCCATAGTTTTTTATACAGAAATAGTTATTAAATTTATTTTTCTTCTTATTTACTCTGGAAATGGACAGATAAGTTTATTCTTAACTCTTCAGTGCATGGACCTGTATTAAATACCAATTAATGAGCGATCATTTCGGACTCTGGCCTCTGATTATGTCCTCCTTGAGATTCTATGTAGTGTTTAGTATTGGTAGGTTTAAGCTATCCATCCCTACACCTGTAATTGGATATGAAAACATCTGAATTTTTGTGTAGTACTGAAAAATCATTTGCTCAAAAGCTATTGTATATTCAAGGTGAAATACATAGTGGAAGGGTAATTAACACATCTGTCTTTGCTGGTGGTTCCGTAACACACTTCTTTTTAAAATTGCTTCTGTTTTCTTTTTTTTTTTATTTCTATTTATTTTTTTAATTGCTTCTGTTTTCAAGTAAGCACCACTCTCTGTTCCAAAGAAAATTGGAATTAGAAAAAGATTTAGACTATAATTTACATTAGAAGTATGTTTTAAAAAAGTCCACACACACAGCCCCAGGTAAGCAGTCACTCAGGTTTGTTCAGTGGAAATTGCCGAGGAGCTTCAGGTTGAAGGTCATGTAAAGGACTGGAGCAGTATGATAAGGTAGACATTTTTTAAAGTACTTAAGGACGTTGTATTATGAAGGCCAATGTGTCATTGACTTGGAAAAGACCATTCAAAATTTGCCTGTGTTAATTCCACCAGCATTATAATCAAGCAGGATGAATATCTTCTCAAGGTGAAGAATGCTTTCCTTTTTTAAGACACTGAAATTAAAAAAGTCTAATATCACGATTTGGGCTGTAAGTATATGATATTACCCTAGTAGGGGTATCTAGAAGTTGCAGGTTTGGAAATCCAAAATTGCTCTCATTGCATGTTTACAACTAAAGAGCCCTACTTCAAATGAATACACTAGATTTTTTAAATGTATTTTGAATACTTTCCATTGGTTTCAAAGCAAAGACTGCAGCTCTATAGTTCTATCTGGAAAACATTATCAACATGTGAGATCCTTTTCACTACTAATTTCAAAGCCACTTGAGTAAAAGCAGAGGTTTGCACAAGAGAGCTACTAAGGTATTGTTCCAGCACCTTCACTCATAATTTCTCTATGGACTTCAGTTTCTCCATCACTGGAGCTAGTTAAGCAACCCTTCAAAACCACAGAGCAAGTGAAGAAGTCCTTAACTTCTCTGCTCTAATAAAATTGAAAAATGTCAATAATATTTATCAGCACAAGTTCAAGTTCAATAAAGCAGCTCTAACAGACAACTTATGATCTTAGACTGGGCTGTCAGAAGCAGTCAAAGCATCTATAAATTATCTACAAACTATAACCTGGCAGGTGGGCACTAGGGATCCTAGCAAGCAAACTCCACACTCTGCATCCCAGTTTAAGATCTGGTAGAGGGGCTGGGGATATAGCTCAGTGGAATAAGCGCTTGCCTAGCAAGCACAGGGTCCTGAGTTCGATCCCCTGTACCGCAAAAAAAAAAAAAAAAAAAAAAAAAAAAAAAAAAAGATCTGGTAGAGTGAACAGCCCCAGGTCAAAGCCTCAGGTATCCAGTGCCTTTTCAGTGCTATTGAAGCTTCACGGTTCAGAGCTTGGCACAGTGGACTTGATCCAATAACCCAGGGTCCCCTGCCTTATGCCATAGTCTGATTTAGACAGGTGGAACCACAAAAGCTAAAACCTCTGTCCTGGGTATGGAACACTTGAAGGAGAAGTGAAAACCCTGAAAGCCAGTGGGGTTTTCAGTAGGGGGTGACTTTCCCACTTGGGATTATTTGGTGATGGCTGAGACATGTTTGCTTGTCAAAATTTTGGAACTTCTAGTCTTCGAGTCTGTAGAGGCCACGGATGTAACTAAACTTTCCACAATACATAAAGCAGACTCCTAAGACAGAATTACCAAGCTCCCGAGAGCAGCTATACTGAGACAGAAATCTTGGCCTGGCGTAGCCACTGAGCACCAGCTTCACTTGTGAAGGCAGTGAGCTCCTCATACATACACACTGCTCTGAGCAGGTCTTGGGTCCTTATAAGGTATTATTTTAGAAAAGGAACTCTAGAAAAAGAAAAAAACTGAGAATATGTTCCTCTTCTAAAGGATGCTTTAGTTGACCAAGAAACACGCTTCTAAAATAAAATAGGGCTGTTTTCTAATCCTGAAAGATCACCAAGCCTCAGATTGCTAATTTGTCAGTTAAAGAAGATCACGTTAGCATTATATGATCCTTTGCTGTGCTAGGAGAGTACTTGAAATATTTACAGCCACAGTAACAATCAATGCTCCCATCAGGTAATGGCCATTTTACGAAGAACTCACATTTTTTGCTCAGGGTCAGTTTGTCAAAAGCAGCACACATGTTTTCCGGATGGTAAGGTCAGCCTCTCAGGAGACTGTAATGAATGAAGTGATGTCATGCCAGTGAAGTAGAGAAACAACTCTTTTGGAAGTGGTCTGGCCTTTGTGTGGTATGGAGCCATTTCCAGGTACTTACATGGGCTGTGTGTCAGGGACCCTTCATCCAGGGGAGGAAGTGGCTCCTTCCTGTTATGGTCCCAGCTGGTCGGTCTGCCCTGAGCCCTGGAAGTTCCTGCAGTGCCGGAACATTGGTCCTCTCCTGTGTCATCCTTTTTATCCTGCCATTACCCTAGCCCAGCAGAGGGAGGGCTGTAGGAGCCCCTGGGTTGTTCGTAGTTTCGAATGAATATGCTCTAGGCCGTGGTGAGCTCACTAGCACAGAGGATGTGCGGAGGAGGTCTTCAGGGACTGATGACGCCTGTACCAGATGTGCATTAGGAAGCACCTTGAGCTATTTAGAGGACAGGGAGTGTTGGTGCCTACTCACCTCTGCGGGCAGCTTTGGGCTTTGGGGATAAAGCAACAAACCCCAGGCAACAGTGGCTTCTGGGGTTCTAGGCCACATAAAAGACACTGGTGACCAGAGATGAAATGGATCCCCAAAATGGCACAATTTCCTAGGATAATTCTTCAGGTTTAGGGGATATCCTTGCTAGCTTGAGTAATTTCTGGTGAAAAGTAGCCACTTTTTTCACTGGCTGTCCATGAAACGTGCTTCTCTTATGAACATGATGCCTGTATTTTCTGGATGAAAGTTAGGGATCAGATGCTATCCATGGAAAGACCTATTGACTTGTAATTTTATTATGTGAATGACTTCAGAGCTGTATATACAGGCTCACATTCGTTAGATAATTACTCTTATACAGAATAAAATGACATGAGGCCAGGGCTACTTCAGATGTTTTCTCAGTGTGGGGACAAGGTGGTAGAAATATGCCAGAGAGCATGATGGATGTCATCTTGGGAGGGAAGTGAAAGGGAACTGCAGCTATGAGCTGGCCCGAGTATTGGCTCCATCCTTGCTGTGCACTGTAGTGGGACGCCTGTCCTCCCAGGGCAGCCTAATCTTACGTTGGTGCAGACAAAGGGGAATAGCTGGCTGTGAGGTTCAGCTAAGTGCTTTGGAAAAATAAGCTCCAAAACTATGGCTCTGAGACACAAGCTTCTGGTCTCACAGGTCTTTTAAGATTAACTGTGGATCTTCCCAATCTCTCCATGGTTTGGGAAGATCCTCTTTGTACATTTTCTTTCTCCCTTCCACAATGATTGATTGAATGACAAATTTATACACATAATCTCATTTCCATCTTCAGATACTCTGGAGAAACAGAAGGGGGACCCATCTTACTCCTACCTGTTTTATACCAGACATTAGATGGGACCTTTAGTCCTGAGTCAGGTAGCTATGAAATGTATATATCTTAGTTTATTTTCTGCTGCTATGACAGAATAGCTGACTGAGTGATTTATAAAGAACTACGTTTATTTGGCTCCTGGTTTTAGAGGCTGTATCTGCTGAGGGCCTGCTTGCTGCCTCAGGACAGAAGGAGTTATGTGACAAATGAGTGTGAGAGAGGGCAAGAGAGAGAGAAGAAACGATGGAGGGCACCTGAATTTATGCTTTTGCCAAGGAACACACACCTGCAACAGTGACACTAACCCATTTATAAGGGCAGAGCCCTGACGGCTTAGTCACCTCTCAATATCTAGTATGATATTACTGTAGTTAAATTTCAATGGGAGTTTTGGAGGATTCAGATTCAGATCATACCCAGTGTCCTAAACAATGACAGTTGAAAGTACTTTGACTTTTGAGTCAGAAAAACCTGGGCTACATTCTGATTTGTTACTCCTTAGCTATGCAACGTTGGATAACCCTGGGCAAACTGCTTAACCTTCTGGAACTGTCGTGTTCCCATCTGTATAACAGACAGAGTATAATTTACCCCGGAATGTCACTGTGATGACCATTAAATGAGAAAACCTTTGTCTAGTGCCTTCACAAAGATGACCCCCGTCAATTCCCTTTCTCCTTTATTCACTAGGTCTTATTCTGGACTTTTTGATTATGTTAGACACATACATGGGCAGGGGGACTTTACTTGTCCCTACTGTGGTGCTGCCAGAACAAGGTAGAACTCCTGGGGTAAAGAGGGAGATGTTCTTATTAGGAAACCTTCTTGCTTCACCACTGCCCGCATGAGAAACAGCTCTTTTGCCACCAGATCAAAGTTTCCTTGTCATGGGCTGGTGGTTTACAGCCCCGTTGTGTAAACATACTTGGCTCTCTTATCTTGAGTCATTGTGGTTTAATTGGGCCTCCTTGGGAGCAAGTCCCTTCTTATGCTTGGCTCTGGCTGTTGGCAGCTCTTTGCTCCCACCCTACAGGTCTCAGGAGTTGAGCCTTTGGTTGTGCTTGAGAAACAATCACTGTGCTGTCCTTGTGCTTTTTGTACACCATGCCTGCATCTGTGAAGGTCAGTGCAGATTCCTTCTCTGTGGGGATCCTAGAGGCGATGGGTGAGGTATTTAGTATTAGAAAACTGGGGACACACACCAAAATTTTGAATCCAAATATAAACCAGAAAAGAATTCTTTATTCTTGTTATGTGGGATGATGATGACTTGACCACTAAAGAGACTGTTGAATCATAGTGTTTGGGAAGTTATTTATTCTTTTAACTCTTATTGGTAGTCACAGAAATTAAAGGAAACAACCACTAGTGATTTTTTTTTTCTAGCTATAACATTCAAACTGGAGAATTTTAGAGTTAGGCTACAACTTAAAGGCCATGTCACAATATCACAAAATTAAGGTCTGAAGAAGTTAGATAAATAGCCCAAGTTTGCAAAGCTTGTGAGGGGTGGGATGTGGTACAAATCTGCTGATTCTTGGCCTAGAATACTCCTGTTTTATTTTGTGTGGCTATTGCAAAACACCTGAGACCAGGTAATTTATGAAGAAGAGAGTTGTTGCTTACAGTTTTGGCTGGCTGGAAGGTCAAGGTGAAGGTTCGGGTAGGTTTTGGGTCTAGTGAGGGGCCCAGGCTGTCCTTTGTTGCTATGTCCTCCCAGAGGATGAACATTGTGTCCTCCCATGAGAAGGGACAGAGAAGACTGGACTCAGTATGGTGAGACCTTTCATAAACAGCCTCATCCTGTCCGTGATGCTCCACCCTTGTGGCTACTCAGTTCTTAGAGGCCCCAACAATCATGTTGGTGACTGAATTTCAACATAGGGATTTTGAAAGAGCGCGTTCACATAGCAGCAGCTCCTTACTATTCAATTCATCTGATTCATTTCTTAAAGAGAAACTTGGTGGGATGTAAGAACTTCTAACCAACTTTCCTACATCCATCTATCTTGTTTATGAAAACTTGGTCTTTCTTGAGTTAGGGAGACATCAAACCCCCAATCTGTAGACCCAGACTTACTGGCCTTCTCTGCGCCATAGGATGCTTCCAGTTTTATCCTGAGAGTCACTGTGAGTCTGAAGGCTTTGTGCTGAGTGTGTAGCAACTTGTTATCTGTAGAACTTTCCAAGCTGACATATAAGGCAACCTCTCCCAAAACTTCTTAGCAAGAGAGCGCTGGTGTAGGGTGCAGGGCTGTAGCCCAGGCTCAAGGCCTTTCCCTTGCTCCACTGTGGGCCTGGGCTGTGTCTTGGCCACAGTCGACTGTGAGTTGAGACTGTTGTGACTTGGGCTGGTGTGCAGTGTTGCAGTGTTGCTGGACTCATTGTCCCCATCTTGGTGAACTAACCAGCTGGTCTTTATGGAATCCAAGCATGGTTTGCTGCAGGAGCACAGTGAGAGATGCCCTTTTTCACAGCCCTCTCTGGGCTTCAGATTTTTCTCTCAAAACTTGCAACGTGTCATGCCTGCCCTTTCACCAAGGTCCTAGCCTATCACTCTTATTGTTTCCAAAAGAATTTCCTGGCCTTGAGTCTAAAATTAAATTGCCCTTTGAGAGTTTCCTATTTTTTTTTGTTCCTGCGTCTCCTGGATGCTGTTGCACCCACCCTCCCTCCTTTCTGCTGGACAGTTGGAGAGGTGAGGAGGAGCTCTGCTTTGCCTCCTTCTCTCTGTCCCTCCACAGAGCAGGACCAATGGGCCTTTTGACCAGATGTGCCCAAGAAGCCCCTGCGTGCCCTTCTGCCTTTTCTGAGGCCAAATACAGTGTGACCAAACTTCTCATCATCAGCCAAGATTTATCTGTAAAATGTTCCTCTGTCAGTGCAAGGAAGTGCTGCCTTACGCATCTTCTGAGGACAAGGAAGTCCCCATGTAATTAATCGGTCCACACAATTGTTCAGCCCAGTGTCAAGGGTGACCGTGTGCCAGGCAGCAGAAGGTTTTAAGCTGAGAAGTGGCTGTGTACTGCACACGGTCTTGAAGCCCCTTCTCTCTGAGCACTCTTACAACTAAGGTTCCTCTTGAACTTCACTTTTCCTTTCTATGACAGGAGAAATATGATGACAAAACAATGTTAAAGGATGGTTTTAGGGAAGCATGAAGAGAAATAAACACATTTTAAGAGGACGCTGTGATGATCTTCATCATGACAACGCTGACAGTGTTGGCTGTGGAGGCTTCCCCACCCTCTTGCGGCTGTAGATCTGATGAAGTTGCCAGTCACAAGGTCAGGAAGAAGAATGTGGGTGGATCAGCAAAACGGAGCCTTGGAGTTGGCAAGAAACTTGAAGATTGTCCGGGCCAGCCTTCTCAGGAAGCAAAAGCTTAGGGAGGTTAAGTGATGGGTCAGAGGTTATGCAGCTCCCTGGTGGTGGAGCAGGACTTGAATCCAAGCTTCCTGATTTATAGCCCCTTCCATCTTTCTGCTAGAGTACACATGAATGTCTGTGCATTTCTAGAAAATAACACCAAGTTGTCCTTACGCTTTGCAAATCCCAGTGCTTGTCTACCCAGCGAGGATTCAGCTTCACCTCTGGGTTTACAGTGTGTTTAGAAAGTAGCAGCCTCTAGAATTGTTTATGGTGTCTCCTGTATTGATAACCTAAGGCTAAGTCCTAGGATTCCATAGACAACTACTGAGTGACAGGTGTAAAAGGTAAGGGAAGGGACAGCTTGCAGCGAAACACCTGCATAGGGAAGGCTGCTTTGCTGTAGCCAGAAATGCTCTGGAAGAATTGTCACATCACTTGCAGTACACAGACTCCATATGTTTGTGATTTGGTGTTATGAAAGTCTTCCCTATTCCCCCTTTTCCAATTCTGTGGGACTTTGCAGGGTGGGGGTGGGGGGAAGAGAGAAAGAAGACTAAGCAAATGGAATGGCTTTGAGATAGGGCGAAGCTAGAGGGGAAGTGAATTGCCGTGAAGATATACCCACACGTAGCAGAGCAGGGAAGGCAGCTGCAGAGACACTGAGCAGTGCGGCTCAGGAGAGGACTCAAAGCAAGGAGCCCGGGCTGCATGGAGATGGATGAGGTCAGCTGAGGTGGTAGCGGTGAGAGCCGTCTCCCCTTAGAGCAGAGCAGGGACAAGGTGTGTCCTTGTCCTAGTGGTTCCCAGACTTCTGACGCATCCTTGGATTAATTTCCAGATCAGGTAGGTAGAGCCTTTTGGCTGTTGGCTTTCCGCTGTCATCCTTGCTTCTGAGAGGGAAGGGAGACTGCTGTTCCTCACTGTGTGACTGGTGAAGCAGGGCGAAGATACCTTCCTGAGATGTCCACGGACACCGTGAGTCTGTGGATGCCTGGCTGCCGCTCTTTCCTTAGTGGCCACTTGGAAGCCACCCGTGGTGCATAAAGCTCTGTTTTTGGGTTTCAGAACTGTGCACTTCTTGCTTTTTCTCTCTGTCGATTGGTGCATCATTGTTTTGTCCTCTCATTTCTAACTGCACACAACTTTACAGACCCCTTTTTGCTTCTCTTTACCTTTCATCTGCCACATTTCTTGAGTCTGTGCCCTAACTTTGTCCTTTGTCCTTGTGTCATGCAGCCATGTTAGGGTCTCCCCACCAGATTGCTCCCCCATTCCTCTCAGCACACCCAAAGTGCCGTTTCTTTTCATTCTCTTTGTTTATGTCCCTATTTATGTCCCGTTCAGTGACCATGCTCAGTATTACAGAAACAAGCAACCTGTCACCTTGGGTTCTCTTCTTTTCCTTCATCCCCTCTCTCCAGTTGGTCATAAGATAATTTTGATTCTTCCTTTGAAACTGTACACTCTTGTTTCCTCACCACTATCCACACATGGCTCTGGTCCAGCTCTTTCTTTATAACTGAATGGGATGAGATGAGTGAGGCAGTCACACTCGGGAGGGGGTCCCAAAACTTGGAAATGTACTGGATAGTATCTTAATGCAACATCTTAAAAATCGGAATCAATGCAAAAGTTATTATGGAAAAGAATTTAAAAGTTAAATAAACCTGATTTATCTTTTTGCTTCAGGCCTAATACGGCTTGGCCGAGCTCTGCTCCCTACCAGCCTCTTTGCCTTCTCTTCTTATTCGTCCAAGTCGGTGAAACCAAACGCATCTTCCTAGAACATAGTGATTCATCTTGTCACATACACAACCTCTCATGACTTTCTCCCAAAGCCCAATTCCTGTATATTATCCATGGCTTAGATTACCCTGTGCCTACAGCTGAGTTCTTACTTCCCACCATTACAAATACCTTTAGTACACAAGAGCCTCCTTTTCCTTATGTTAGTCCGTAGCAAAACATGGTCTTCATCATTCTGTGATGCCTACTTGAAACTTTCCTTGCTCCTCCTTATATAGTTGTGTATCTTCTTTATTTGTGTGTTTTTTCTGTGCTGGGGATTGAGCTTAGGGCCTTGCATACATTAGACAAGCAAGTGCTCTACCACTGAGCTACATCCACAGTTCATGTGTGTGTTCTTTTTTATCTTTAGGTGTGTTATGATCTTCTTGTTCTTTTGCTTTCTGGCCTGTCACCAAATGTTCAAGGTGGACGTCCTGCTCAACCTTACAGTGTTTACCTTAGTCTCTTTCCTCCAAGAAGCCTTCCCTATTTCCCCTCCCTGACAGAGTGGTACTTAACCCTGTCATACCGTAACTCACAGGAAGTTATATCTTGTTTACTTGTCTGTGTGATCCTGGGGACATGGCTAATTTCTTGCTCATGTTGTGGTCTTAGCATCTATGTAACATAATATTGGCACAGGCAAGGTTTACCATATATATTAGCTCCATGAACACGTTGGCATCATCCATCAAGTACCTATTGTAGAATAATAACCATTATTTGTAAGTAAATCTTGAGCCACTCATCTTCATGTTCTACAGGTAGAAGAAACAACAGTCTGAAATTAGACTGGGGGTAAAAGTCTAACTCCACTGTTTCATTAGCACTGTGGCCTTTGCAAATTTACTTCTCATCTAAAATCTCAATTTGGTCATCTGTAAAAGAGAGGAAAACACTAGTCTTGCAGGATTGTGGCAAAGATTGAAAGCGCCTGTGTGAGTATGAAGCTTGACGTGCCAGCTGGCACCAACAGGTGTGTGATGTATGTTAGTTCCTTTTAACTATCACCTGTGAGACTAATGAGTGAGAAACTGTTGGGTGTTTTTTTGTAAACTGTGACAGAGACTGGGTGTGTTGGTTGCATCTCATTGACTCATCTCTAGTTGCAGCCAGGAAAGAAGGGTGCCAATGAAGAGACTCGCCAGGCAGGAACCTGCTTCAGATGATGCCCTTTATAGCAGCAAGGTGGGGGCTGTGCATGGCAGATTTCTGCTGTGCTAATACCCTGCTTCTTTCTCCACAACTGAGATGGTTTCATAATGAAGTAGAACTCTGGTGATGTGGTTCTCTTGAGTAAAAAAGTCATTTTCATACTCTATGAAGTAGTTATTAAGTCAGTTCATGAAATGTCTAATAACAGGCAGGTGTCGAGGTAAAAGAACCATGAAAGACTTCTTACGAGAGGAGCATCCATCAGCAAAGCTGCTTGGGTTTATGGTAGATTTAGATATTACCATCTTCTTATTCTTTTCTTTCTTTTTCGTTTAAGACAGGTTTCACTAGTGTCCTCAGGCTCAGTTGAGGACAGTTATAGAGAAATTATGCTCTAAAATACTCAGTTTTAATTATGAACTATGTTCTTCTTCACAAAGAACCTCATCAGAGGACAAAGGTGGCTCCATGAAAGAAGCCAACCATGTAAGACCAAGCTAATGCTATGTATAGTTATAACTCCAAAGCCTTGAGTTGAGCCAAAATAAAACTACACTGACATCATCCAGGTCTAGAACATCATTATTTTATACCCTCCTCACTAACGAATCATTTCTGTCTTCCTTCTCTTTTCTGCACACTGTTCTAAGATCATTTTCTGTCAGTTCCTCTTGCATATTATACCTCAATTCCAATGGCTTTCCCATAGTAGGGAAAATCCAAAATTTAATTCATCTTAGTTATCTACCACTTTAGTAGGTCCTGTAACAAACTACCCACCACTCCCTACTTTTAAGGATTCTATTTATATTACCTTCTGTCCTCTAACAAAGATCCTGCTTATATCACCTGCTACTGTTTTACAATGACCTGATATATACTATCTACTACCACTTTGCCAAGATACTATTTATACTACCTACTACTATCTTATAAGGCAGGGCCCGCCTTACATCCTTGTAAAGTTATCATCTTACAAGGATCTTCTGCTATAGGTGAACCATACACACAGTGTCCCAAAAGAAAAAAAAATGGAAGTGATTTTGAATTTTGAGCTTTTCTTCATACCATTTAGAATAAAAAGTTGCCTTCCTTGAAACCCTATTCTTCCAACCCTGATATTTGATATTGCATTTTGAGAAAGGATCAGGAGGAATAAGAAAAGGTGGGAAAAGATATTGAGAGCACACAGCTTGAATATGTCTAGAAACTGTGTTTTAAATGGACTCAGTTTCAAAATATGGGGACTCTTTTACTATGGAAACTCAAAAGAGGTTCTGTGAGTAGCTACTTCAGCAGCTTACAGTGTTAAATAAGATGTTGGCAAAATGAGTTGAAATCAGAATTTAGGAAACATTTCCCGACTGAAGTTCGATAGTATATTTTCTCTGATCACTCAGCTAAATCTCTTGTCTCCAATACAGATAGGTGGCAAATCCACCATTAATCTGCTTACACTGTCATAATTCTGCTGGCCTCTGAGAAGCGGCAGGCTGGTGAAGTTAGCCTCCTATGTAAGACAACTCAGAGCATCTTCATGGATCCCTGAGGTGTTATTGCATTCTCAATAACTTTAGCACTGTTGGAAGATAAAAAGCCCAAGGGGAAACTATATCCAGCTTGTATTAGTCACTTTCCCATTACTGGGACAAAATACCTGGCACCCACAGCCTAAAAGAAACGAGGATTATTTGGCTTACAGTTTCCAGGGGGTTCAGTCCATGGTTTGCTGACTCCAGTGCAGAAATGGCATAGTGGAAGCACAGGGTGGAGGACAGCTGTCCATCTTATGGCAGCCTGGAAGCAGAGAGAGAGAGGGAGGAGGCCTGGACAAGAATACCCCCTTCTAGGCCACACCCCTAATGACCACCTCCAGCCAGGCCCTACCTCCTGAGAGTATCTTCAGCTTCTGAACTCATTAATGGATGAATCCACTGATGTACATCATATCTCTCATCCTCCAAACATTTTTTGAGGGGAGGAACCTTTTAGATCTAAACCACAAAATAAATCTAGTTTAAATAACTTTATGAATATTACGGGAAACAGATCCAAGTTGATATTTTACAATGTGCACAATACCTTCTCCACCTGAGTTTAAGTTGATTTTCTCTATGCCAATATATTTTCTAGGGATTTTTTTTTTAAAGACTGTAATTAAGTGGAAGTACCATTGCAAAGCTAATAGTAGATAGTGAGCGACTGGACTTAGTGATGGATTCTTGCATGCTCAAAGGGAGGGTGTGCATAAGAGGTTCTCCAAATGCAGAATCCTCCTGGGAGGTTAGCAAGCTACTCTTTAGGATTAAGGGTAGCAGCACCTTGGGAGATACACTTACGATTATAGTACCGCCAATAATTTTAATCACATCAAATTCTTGCAGAGTGTTTATTACAATTGGGGCATTTATGAAGGCGGAGGAGCCATAAGAGAAAAGAATGATAACAAGAAAAAGAAATTTTGATGATAACACTCAGTGTAGCTTAACCTCCTATTCTCAAGAAATTTCACAAATCTGCTGTTTCCCTGTGTTTTAATGTTTAACCCATCTTTATAACCTGAAGAATGTTAAGAGTATCTTGTATTAAAATAATACCTACTTTTAGTTGAGAACCAGCTCCACATCTAGTATTTATTGTATGCATGTTATGTAATACATGACTTTATGAAGTACATTTCATATTTGATTTTGCTTTTATATAACTTCTTATAGATATTATTTTATTCACCTCTACTCTGAGAGGTAAGGGTTGTTATTTCCATTTTATAGCTGAATGAAATGAAGTGTAGATTGTAAGAGAGCAGTACAGGCTCCCGTCGGTAAGTGGTGGAGCCAGGATTTGCCTCTGTGTGTGTCTGGCTTCATGTGGCTGTAAAGGGTATAATTCTAAACATTGAACATAAAAATTGCCTTGCACATACCGTGTTTACCTGGCTTAGTGCTGGGTGGATAGTCAATTTTAAGGATTTTATAAAATTAGTCAGAAAGCGGCACAATCTCCAAACACTGCGGGAAATGGTCAGTTCTTGTCTAGCAACTAATGCCGTTAAAACCTATACCTATCATTAACTGGAAAATGAGGTGAATTTATGCCATAAAACTCATGTTTTTGTTTTTCCTTTTGCATTTATCATCTATTCTGTGATACTGGAATGTCTTACAGGAATATTCTTTCATGGTGTTTTTATAGGGTAAAGTATCAGAAAAAGAGAAGGACGGGACTGTATAAATTCAAATTGATAATTATTTTGCTCTGCTTTTAACCATGAGTTATCATTTGAAAATCAGAAAAGAAGTTCTCAAATGCATGAAAAAATGGATGGAGATAAACGGACTCACTGAAATTGGAAATTCTCATTCCCTGTCAATTTTGGATGGTGATGGGTGGAGTGTCAGTACTTGGTTATGTTTATTATTTTCTACAAAAGAGTCCTACTTACATGTAATTAGGTGATAGAGAGTTATAGCTCAATCATGGCAAATTTAGGAAGGCTTTTCTCCTAATATATTTCCTTTTCTTTTTCCTGGTCACAGAGGCAGGGACCTATCAACACTTTTGAAGACCCTCGAATGCCCTGTGGTTTCCAGTCCAGTTATCACCAGCAAAGACCTTGCTTCCCACTCTGGGATGAGATGGCCACTCAGGAAGTTCCTACTGGCCTTGAACACTGTGGCTCAGGTAGGAACATAAACAGAAGCTGGAGATGAGGATAGACTTGAAGGACAAGGGAAGTTTGACACGGGCCGCGTGCTCTGAAGTAATGCTGCCATGGCTTATGTGGGGGCAGCTGCTATTGTTCTCTGATGGAAAGTCCCAGGCCTTTTCAATAATTTTGCATTACTTTATTGTTCAGGAAAACTAAGCTCTAGAAACAGGCCCAAGAGGCATTATTAATTGTTATTGTTGGTACTGGGAATCGAACTCAGCACCTTGCACTTGCCAGTCAGGCGCTTGTGCTGCTAAGATATATCCCTGGTCCCGAGTGGAATTATTTTGGGTCTCCATTTTGTTAACAGTTTTGCTTTCTGAGCATTACCTGGTACTTACTTACCCACGAAGGTGGGGCTGTTGACAAAAGGCCTGCAAAGTTTGCGATCATAGAGGATAAAGAAAAACAGAGGTGCACGAATTATTTAGCCTTTTTACAGAGTATCATTTCTTCCATTTATCATCTCTTTCTGCTACTCTTTATCTCTCTGCTCATGAGCACCGGTACTGTGCTTCTCTTTCCTCTGCTTGCCTCTCCCCTGCCCTCTGTCCCAGAGGTCCTCTCTTCTCAGCATTCCCTTTCTTTCCTGGTCATACTAGTGATGGTGCTGCCCCCTGGTGAACAGGAGTCAGACTCCCCCAGGAAGCTCTGTGGAATAAAGGGATCTACTTTCCCAAGGACCCCAGAAATTTGAAGTCCTGTTTCTCTTCTGTTTTCTAGGCTCATTCTGTTTCTTACAAATGTCATTAGTCCTTGCTTACATCCTAGTATTTTTTAAAAATACAAAATGTAAAATTTGAACTTGAGGATAATGAAATGATTAGTTCAGGTGTTAAGTTCAGTATTAAACTCATAACAAGGTCATCAGACCTTGTTAAAATAACATATCCAAAATAAAAAAGTCAGTCAAAATTTGTGTTTTATCAAAGGATGAATTCTTAGGCCAAGGAAAGCCATTTCTCTTATGTATTGAATCCACTTCCCTGGGGATTGGGAGAATCTCTGGTAACAAATGCAACTTTCTTGTTCAGTGTCTTTTTACCTTGGCACAAATTTATAGTCAACTACTTCTATGACAGTAAAGAAAGAAAACAAATGTTTGCTGTGCAGTCCATGCTTTATCTTTCATCTGACATAAATGTGGCAGTACAGGGCAAACGGCTGTATTGTGTGGTAGGGCATGCTGGGTACGGGGTGCGGGAGACATAGGAAGTTGCTTTGCAGTTGCCTGATTCCTCCTCCGGGCAGAATGAAGTCAACTCCCATCGTCCATCATCTCTTCACTCATTAGCCTTTGATCTTTGAGATATTCTTTGGCACTGCCTGGGTTGCAGACATAATAACATTTATGCTAGCACATTCTGCCTCATCTGTCAGTTCCTCTGAGCATAAATGCAAATGTCTCACCTGTCTACTCATGACACAAAAAGGCTGGGAAGATTTTGTGCCTATTCATTGGTTCACCTTAAGGAGTTAAAACCTGAGGAGATAAAAATGTTCTTTAAAATTATAAGCAAAAAGGATATTATTTGTATCAGTGAAAGGTCAGATGGTTGTGTCACTATTCACATAATCCTTCAAAAGACTGAAGTTTTACATCTTCGTGTGCAACTGAGATTCCTTTGTCTCTGGATAGTTCTTCTGCTTACTACAAGTTACAGCTTTTTAATGGTTGAGGATATCTCCATACTTGCCCATGGCCTCAGGATCAGAAAGCCTCTTTGAAAAAAACAAACAAACACAAAAGAATGCCTCTTTTTATTGGTTGGCTTTCCCATTTGGGGGGACAAAATTCCTGACACCTGCAACGTAAAGGGCAATGTTTTATTTTGGCTCAGTTTCACAGGTTTCAGCCCATGATCCATGTCCTCTAACTGGGCCCCTCCTTCTAATAGCTCGGTCAGCTTTGAATTCTCAGTGGGCGGCCCCATGGATGAAGTTACAGCTCCCAAGGGCCAATCACCTGTCCTGTCCAGGAGTCTCTTAATCTCGTCTAGTTGACGAGATTAACTGGTGCACTCTTCCCTGTAGCAAAGACACACAGTCCCTCTCTTTCTCCCAAGTGGAGAAGTACATAAACTCCCAATGAGAGATAAGTTTTTATTCTTCTCCATGCCAAGGTCCTTCATTGTTTAAAAAAATCGTTTTTATATGAAGGCCAAGGAGACAAGTGTCTATGAAATGTGACTAACGCCACTGGAAGAAACTGCCGCCAAAATCTGTGGGTTGTTGCAGTATCATAACTCTACTGTTATCGGATGGAAGCTAGAATCACTAAGACTTTCTTTGTGACCGACTACAGCACAGCAGTGCTGGATGGTTTGCGTGGAGGTTTGGCTTCCTACCAGTTAGTGGCAGTCTCTTTACAAATGTGGGCTACAGCTCCCACTACCCTAGGCTCCCTCTGATGGAAGTATCTGGCGAGAACCCTGAGCCTTTCCAGCCCTCCTGTGCTATGTGAGTTGTCCAGATGAAGGAGATGCAGGAACTATTTCTGGGCTGTAGTCCAGCTCCCCTCGGTGATTGGTGTCGGCTGGAAGGCAATCATGGGGTTATACGGAAGAGAGATGAAGGCATGGACCAGCCAATGATTTCCCCAGCTGTGGCACATTTTCTTGGAGATGTGTTGAATAAAAAGAAAGGGAGAAAAATACTCCACATTTTTTTCATTTTCTTTTATCCTATTTATAACTTCAGCTTCCTTCCCTTCCTCTGTCGCATGGCTGCTTCCAACTCCTGCTTCCCCCTCACGTTTGTGCTCTCAGAAGGGATGAATGAACTTCTTTTGCAAGGATTACACATCTGTCAGTGACTGCTGACTGGAGGGGCCATGGAGGAAGGACCAGGCGCCCTCACAGCAGCCTTCCTCTCAGTGTTGCTCCTATTCATGAAAGGCAGAGGCTGAGGCAGAGGACAGGGCCGGAGGGAGGGTGGAGGAGAGAATGCAGCTGAGAGAAAACATGAATGGGGAAAGTTGGACCAGGTAAGGGGAGAGAAGACTCAGTAACCAAGGCTGGGAATCATTTGGACAGAATAGATGATAAGGGGGGGTCAGAGGAAGAAAGACCAGGTAGGTGGAAATAGGCAGAAAGTAAAGGTTGGTAGAGAGGTAGAGGATGATAGAAAGAGAAGATGAAAAATGAATGGGATGGAGAAAGAAGTTGGGAGGCCCAGAAGAGAAACAAGGCAAGAGGGGGAGGGAAAACGGCATGAAAGAGAAAAATAGATGATTCTGGGGACATTAGCTATGCAGCTAAAAAGGGAAGGCACATTTGCATGCAATTGCCTGTGCAGCTGTACATTTCTTCGGGACAATCTTGTAGTCATCATTTTCTTTCATTTTATCTCCTCCTCCTGTCCGCCTCTGCCCTCTTCTCCCTGTCAGCCTGGAGCCATTATCAAGAGCCAATGGGGGCTGAGAGCTGGTGCTCTGCATGAATGAATGGGTCCTTTCTGTCTCAGCTTCTCGTCATCTTCTGTCAGGGAACCTTGTGTATCAATGGAGCCCCTTACACAAGACAGGGCTGAAATGTCTGTTGCTGTTTATAGTCTGGCTGGAGTGGAGCTGCTGACCCTGCCTCCTCTCTGTTCTGTCCCTCCCCTTCAGCCCTTTCCCTCCATCATCCTAAGAATCATTTTTATAAAATATGTCTAGCTTTTGCTCCCTGTCTCTAAGAACTCACTAATGTTTTATTGTCATTAACTATTCCGACTAATTCCCATCCTCAGCCCAGTTGGGAACAAACAGCATAGAGGTAAACCATTTTCAGGTGTGAATGTGTGCCTCAGTCCCTGGGGACAAGATACTGACATCAGTGACCCCAGTGAGCACCCAGGCCTCAAGGCTACTTACATCACAGAACTGCCAGCATCTGTATCTGAGTCAGTTTCTTACTTGTAAAGATCATGAATGACCACAGTGCATGTTGGAAAATACTTGGCAACGTTGGAAGTGATTACTTAGCACTCTTCCAGATGATACAGTGTCAAATTGTGTTTCATCTCCGGCATGATTTTTCAAATCCAGAGATGGATTTGTCTTGAGTCAACCAAACTTGTGGATGTGATGTTGCTGTCAAAGTACACTTTTGCACACTGCTTTCTTACAGGTGGGAAGCAGTCTATAGACGTAGAACCCCAGCTTACCCTCATGAGAGTAAACCTATGGTCTTATCACCATACTGCTCAATTTGAGAAACAAGACAGTCGTGTTTCTCTATTTGCACAGTGCAGTTTGGTGTGCTCTATTTGCTGACCACAGTAAGACCCTGTATGCCCTCATGCACAGACTACCCACCAGTTCCCAGTGTCGATGAGAAAGGGGGTGCATATAACGAATGATAAAAAACCCATACTTTGGAACCAAATTTCTTGGATTTTCATCGGCTCTGCTAACCTGTGACTTTGGGCAATTTAATTTTAGTACTTCAGTTTTCTCTTATATGCAGCAGTTTCTCAAAGTGTGTTCCCCAGATCAGCAGCATCAATATTGTTGGTCATGCAATGTTTTAAACCCTACCCTGGAACTATTGAACCAGAATCTCCCAAGATGCATTGGAGTCACTTGGAGAGTTTGTTACATACAAGTTGTAAGGTTCCACCCCCAGGGTTTCTGGGTCAGTGGGGCTAAATCAGGGCTCAGGAATTTGCATTTCTAATAAATTCTCAGGTACCACTGATGTGATTGCTTTAGAGGTCACACTGTGAGGATCATTCAGTTAATTTATGCAAAGTATAAAACAATGCTTCACTCAGTAACCACGATATGAATTTTTGCAATTAGAAATCATTGTCCTAAAGTGACTTCTGACTCATTATCCTGAAATGCATTTTGGGAGTCTAAAAATGTCTGGGAAGCATTGAGTCAGAAAGTGACCCTCAGGTTGGCTGAACACACTGCATGGCCAGTGCCACACACTGGATACTAAGAAGACAGCCAGAGAAAGGGGAGGGCTTAGTCCCTGCCTGCAAGCAACTTGTATTCAAGTGTGTACATAGAGTGCATTTTTATGGTACAGCAAATAGTTCCTACATGAAATACTACATTTATTTATCACGTGAAGGTGGGCAATGTCAATGGATGACTCCAGATTGTACTATTTAAATTTTCTCAAACAAATTTACTAATAAATGGTCCAACTAAAGAATGTCTTTCCCAAATAAACTTTGGAAGTTCAAGTGGGAGATAGTGTTGAGAGTCTGGATTCACAGGCTCTCCTTGGGCTTTCTCAGTCAGTGGGGCGGCTGGGAGGGATCAAACCTGGGCAGTGTTTGGAAAGGGCGATCGACAGACAGGTGGGAAGTTTCAGCAGGAAAAAACAGATGCCTCCAGCTTGGCTTTTAAGTGTTGAGAACATTGAGGGAATGCCAGAGAGACTTGTTAAATGGAGATTCACCTTGCTGTGAAATGTTTATCCTCATAGCAGATTTGTTCTTTCAACTGACCATTTCAGATGGCTCTGGGTTTTCTTAAAATGATATTTTAAACTCTGTCTGTTGCATGTGTATGCTTGTCCTCCTTTAGGCTATGTCTTCCTTTTCTAGAGAACCTGAGGTTGTGAACCTGAAATTGTGTGTGTGTGTGTGTGTGTGTGTGCATTTCATGGATGTTGTAATATAGGATATGATAATACTAGACAAAGACTCTCCCTCAGAGGATGCTGGGCTGTTTTTCTCTGAGAGGATTTATAGGTACCCTTAGTGAAATGAACTAGGAACCTGATGAGAGCCCCTCCCTAGTCTCAGGATTGTACTTTCTCAATTTTCCAACTCAACAAAGAAGTGTCTTACACTTTCCAGTGACAGTAATGTGCAGCTCTTCTGTGGCACCAGACTGGGGGGATAAAACACTAAGGGAAATGGGGAATTTGAACCTTCTCAGATGCTGACTTGTTAGCTGTGGTGTGTGAGAAGGAGCAAGTGGTACCATCTGTCTGGGTCTGGGTTTCCATAGGAGGCTTCAGTGGGGCGGAGCTGCCTTGACCACTTTCTCCCAGGGGACAGAGGAGTTTGAGGCACGAAGAGCCATCTCTGAGAGGACCTGAGGTTGTAAGGCAGAAATCCTGGAGGAGAGAAGCAGGGGGTCCGCAGAGCCCAGGTGGCGCACAGGGAGAGAGCCAGCCTGCTCAGAGGTGTCCCACACGTGTGCCGCCTCCTCTTGCCTGATAAGGAGATGCCTGTGGGGGTCCGACCCTCCGTGCTGTAAGTGAAGGGCATCACTCTGATGGTTGTGAAGTCAGCCGCTTACCAGCCTTACATGACCTCTTATTTTCTGCTCCTACCTCCTGCTCCCTTGGTGGCTTTCCAGCCTGTGCTATTTTATATGCAAATTACAAGAACTTTTGCCCTGAGGTTCCAAAGTATAAATGGAAGGATGTGGAGCCTAGGCAGAGGGCTTAGTGTGGTGTGGTGGGAAGAACTAGAACGTATCTGAGATAGCCTTGGCGCTAGAGTTTTGGCTAAATTCCCTAAGGTCCCCTTACCCCCAGCAGATGTGATACTTATTTCAGGGAGTTCTGGATCCATTCAGTAGGAGTAGTAGACCTGCAAGGTCGCACAGCCTAGAGATGCTCTTTGCCCTGTTTTGCTTCTCAGCTCAGTGGGAGCGTGCACTTAAGCCAGCCCAGGAGCCCAGAGACCCCAGGCTTCCCACAGTCTGGCCCCTGCTGACTGGCTCCAGGCTGTTCTTTTCCGCACTGACCTCCTGGCCCATAACGTATTTTACCAGTGTTAGGGAAGCAGAGCGCGGGAGAACCAGAAGAAGGGCCAGGTTTGGGACTGGGGGACCTCAACCACTCCTGGGCTGTTAGGATGGGAAAGGTCTTTAGGAATGTAAGCCTCCCGTGCAGGTCCTTGGGAAGACGGCCAGGAGAAAAGGAAGCCTGAGGGGAGGGCTAGTCCAGCGACAGTGAGAATGAGAGGATTCTTTGGGCCTGATTCTTGCTTCTTAAAAATCCTAGGAAGTTAACGGCATTGCACTTCAAATCCCAGGGGGCTGCAGAAAAGAAAAAAAAGAAGGTCTCTTAACTTTTTCAAACCGCAAATATTTAGCCCGAGTTGGGAAAATGTCCCTGGGGCACCGAGTTCTTATTGGATCCAAGCAATTTGACCTCTCTTCTGGAGCGGGGCGGGGGCGGTGCCCTCGTCGGCTGTGGGTGGAAACCGTGTAGGTGGATGCAGCGAGGGCCGGACCCGCCGCGGGGAGAGGGATGTGTGAGAGCCGCGGTTGGGGGGGGTGGCCGGCAGGGACAGCCTGTTGCGCTCACGTCTGGCCAGGGACAGACGAGTACTCTCCCTCCAGATGTTCGCTGTGTTTATAGCTGCTGAAGCAAGAGACTCGGCTTCCTCATTAATAAGTCGCTTTTTTTGCGCGGCAGCCAGGGGTCTCAGCCGGGAGCCTGCAGCTGGAGGCTGCGTCCCGCTCCCCTCCCCCAGCCGCGCGTCCCTAACCCCGACCCCGCCTTCCTCCCTGCAATCCTCCCAAAATACACGAGCACACAAAAAGAAAAACACCAGCAGATTTTTTATTTCAGAGAGTAAACACTTGGGCCACGGGGGTCTGGAGGTTATGGGAAAAGAGGAAACCATCGGGCTAATCAGGCAGCACACACTTCCCCTGCTGAAATAAAACAGAAATCATTGCTCCGCAGCGCTGGCCAGTTAACCCTGGCGCTGCCGGCCGAGCGGGTCCTGGCTGAGCTGGGGCGTCCGGGGCACCTGGCTTTCGCTTGCCCTCTTCGGGTCTTTCAGTCCCGGAAGAGGAAGGAGGCGACGACTGCCTCGGCCTGCAGGGCTGTGTGGCAAGTTTGCCCCAAGCTGAGCTCAAGAAACAGACGGTTGGAACAGAAGAGATTTTGGACTGAGATGTAGTTTTGCAAGAGGCTAGATAGGGTGGAGATAGAAAGCGAAGTAAGAGAGTAGAACTCCTCGCCCAGAGCACACACGTGCGTTGCTACCGTTCGGAAATGAACAGGGGTTGGGTGGGGCTGATTAGGGTCCGGGTTTCAGCTCTGCCATGGACCAGCCGTGCAGCCAAGAGCAAATCGTTGGACCTTTTTGAGCCCCAGTTTCCTTGTTTGTAATATTGAGTGCTGAACCCACTGAACTGCTGTGAACCAGAAGTAGCGGTATAGAATGTGGAAATTGTAAAGCAGCAGGTGTGGCACAGAGAGGTTCCTAATCTCGGATTTCAGAGACTCCTGAGAATTGACTGAGCCCCTCTCTGCCTTTCTCCTGCCCTTCCTTGCTTGCCTGAGCCCCTCTCTGCCCTTCTCCTGCCCTTCCTTGCTTGCCTTCATTCCTACCTTCCTTCTCTCTTGCTTCTCTTATCCTTTCCTTCTTTCCTTCCCCTTCCTCTCTCCCTCCTCCCTCCCTCCCTCCTTCCTTCCTTCCCCTTTCCGCTCTCTTCTATTCCCTTGTCTTTCCATCCCTCCCTTGCTTCTCCCTTTTCCTTTCTACTCCCTTCTTTTCCCCTCCCTTCCCCTCCCGTCTCTTCTTCCTTTCCTTTCTGTTCTCTTTCATTCTTCTCCTATCCAGTGCCTTCAGCTTCCACCTCCCTTCACTTATCCCCCTGCTGCCTGTCTGGAAAACATAAATATCCCGTGGGACAGAGGTCAAGGGTCAAACAGGCGACCTAATTGCATTCTGAAAGAAATCACTTTTCCCTGATGTGTGGGCAGCCTTTGGTAGTCCAAGGGTCTGCCAGGGCAAGTGACCTCACCATTCAATTCAAGCCCTGCAGCCTGTCACTATCTAGTGAACTGGCGACCTCCTACCCAAATCACTTTTTTTTAAAAAATAAGGATCTCTTTTGTCATTTTTCTCATTCCATTCCTGGACGTCTTAGCTATGCTCACTCATGAACTTTGAAAAGTTGTTTGAGTCTTTTAGACTTTCTTGCTATTTTAAGGAGACAAATGTTCAGAACCTGTTCATGCTCTCAGGTGAGATTAAAATGCCAAAGTCCAAAGCTACCAATTCTCAATTTTATCAATCTTTTCTCTCCTCCTCAGACTCACCACTGTGGTCTTAGAGAAGCAGAAATGCCAGGAATTAAATATCTCCAGAACAAGCCTTCTAGTTTTCTGTGCCTTGTTTCTCTGGTATCATACATTTTTAAAAATCAACCTTGACAAATTTCTGCCAAGTCTTAGATCTACTGATTCTTATAGAGCAAGAGTTCTTGTTAGAGATGAGTTTCAGAAATGTGCAGTGCTGCTGAAATTACACAGAAGAATATCTCTAAGGTTTGATTTAATATTTCTACTTTCCTCTGATTCACCAGGTGGTCTGAGATCCCCTAAGAGGCCAACAACTACTGTCCCAAGGGCAAACCACCACTGCGCCATCCTGTGACTCTGGCGGGTTGTATTTAGAGCGTTTCCCTTGCAGCTCTTGTTCAGCTGGGATGACTTCACTAGTGTAAACTTCCTTAGGATAAGTCCCTTCTCACTGCTCAGTCCTTCCAGACAAAATGTATTATTTCTGCACTATTCTCCTGGAGACAAGCAAGTGTCATAGCCTTACCCAACACAGGCACATCTTTTCTTTCTCTTTTGCAACATCTTTTATTTTGTATTCTTTGAGATGACTTCTACAAACACCCATGAAGGTCATGGGCCCGTGGCCTCCCTAAAGTGAGCTAGAGATGGAAATGTGGATGGGCCCCTTTGTTCACTTCACAGTGGCCTAGACAAGTCATACTGAGGTCTGCATCCTACTGACTTTCTAGTGAGCAATAGGTTTCCCCATCATCCTTATCTAAGGCAGGGGAAATAATGTGGTAGAAATAATGCCTTGAATGCCCTCCCCACCCAAGCAGTGTTTATAGAAACAACAATGGCAGATAAACCACTGGGTGTTGCAGACAATCCCAGCCAACTCCCCTGACCCTAGATTACCTTGTGGAGTCTTAGCTCTCATTTCTGATCTTGGCTTCTCTTGGAATCATTGACTGTAATATCCACTGCTAAAACTTATTTACACAAGGAAGACAATCTTCAGAGCTCTAGAAAGCTTGTCTTCCACTAAGCTACTTTGAACTGCCTGGTGATGCCTTAGCTTCCCTACCTTCAGTCAATATATCAGAGTGATATTGCTAATGAGCAAGGGTTGGGGCTTGCATTCTGCAGAATACTTATAGCTAAATATTGGACTGTATAATGAAAGTGGGTGGCTACTTCTGGAAACAGAAATGTCTGCGGACTGTTCCTGTAGCAGTAGGTAAAGACTAGGGATAATAGAATAATTGCTGTGTTCACTTCAACCCTACCTGAAATATTTATTGCTTTGTGTTCGGGAAATTCTGAGTTTAAATATCCTGAAAAATAACACCAATCTATTGTAATGCAAAATTTTGTTTGAATGTCCCATTAGGTATCTGTGTCTGTCTCCATGTCTATGTTGCTTCCCTACTCAATTAAAAAACTAAAGAACAGCAGTAAAGAAGACTTTATAACCTATTCTTCTCTTACTAAATAGGAATTCAAATAATATTATTCTAGAAAGCTCAAGAGAAGTCCTGATTTTGTAGAATGGCTTGAGAAGTAAAATAGTTAATGTTCATAAATATGTTCCACAGGCTGGGGATTAGGTATATGTGGTCTTTTGCTCTGATAATTCCTATGAAGTTTGGTCATGTCACCATTTTATAGATGAGATAGATGAGGCTCAAAGAAATAATGCTGCCTCCCCCAAAGGAAACTAACTGCAACTCTGGGAAGCAGAGAGTTGGTAACTAAACTAGAATCTTACTCCAGAGCTTATTGTTTTGACCATCTTTGCCTGCCCAGACATTGTTTTTACATCTTCATTGTTGCCTCCCCCTTCATACACCCTCCAGGGTGAGAGGATACGGGTGTAAGCTTTTATAGCATTCTCACAAGCCAGAGACCCATGGAGATCCTATGGTGATGGAATAGGAAAGCATGAGTACTTTTGGATCTTAGTCTGCTGCTGGTTTTTTTGAGCATGAACACACCTGGTAATTTTCTGACCTTCTCCAGAGAACAGTTTTTCCTTTGTTGGACATTCATTTTGGGTGTCGAGGGTCTTCTTACCCATTTACTTCTCTTCGGCCCTTACTTCCCCACCCCCAATGGACCTGCTCTGTGAGCAGACTGAGTCGTTGAGCAGGGCTAAGCCTGGAGAAGTTCCTGAAAGGTTATACCCTTGAAGCGCTGCACAGTGTACACAGCACGTGCTGAAGTTTACACAGACTTCTCAGACCTCTGAATAGAGAGACTAATTGTGGGGAAGCTGCTTTTCAGCACACAGGATGGGCTGTTCCCTGTGGGTTTTACTATCAAAAGGCTTTTAAAAGTGCAGTGTAGCCATTGTTGCATATTTCACAATGAATTAAATACCATTTCTCTCCTTGCAGCTGTTCCCTGCAAGTGAGCGGAGAGCATATTTTTTTTCTTTTTTCTTTTTTCCTGGCAGAAGACGTCTGCTGTGAAAACCCAAGCACTGGGGTAATGAGATTATTTGTGTGTGAATTCTTTAGGAAAAGCATTTCTTTATTTTAAATTCAATGTGATGTAGGGCTGCTGCTGTGGAGATGGGGAGAGGGAGAGCCTTGGCAGAGAATGGAATTGAAATGTCTCTGAGTGGGCCTGGGAGCAGGCACAGGCTCAGGGAGAAGGATTTGACTTCCAATGTCAGTTATGTTTACCCACATTTTCTTAGGGTGCCTGATCTTGCAGCCCCACTTACTGGGTGATGGAGGAGGGGAAAATATACTTATCTCCCCAAGTTTAATTTGCTGGGAGCTTGGCCCCAGTGTGTGATGCCAAGAGGTCAGGGGTGGGACCCTGAAGAGGGGTGCTAGTGGGAAGGTTTGCGCTCTTTAGCAGGGACTGGTTCTTTTCTCATAGGGTATGTTCTGGCTCTCCCGAAAAGTCCCTGGAGATAAGCCAGCTTTGTATCTCCCTTGTATCTCTTGCATCCTACCTTGTCATGTACCCTCTTTCTCCTCACATGTGTGTCTGCCATTGTTATGTTATCTGCTATGAAGCCCTTACAGAGCCTAGCAGATCGTGCTTCCTGTTCTTAACCCTCCAGTACTATGAGCTAAATAACCTCTTTTCTTTTAAGTTACCCACCTTCAGGTACTTTGTTACAGCAATATAAACTGACTAAGACACCAAGAATGCATACTTCTTCCCATGCTTGACTTCTCATGTTCAAATTTTTCATTGTCGTTTGTAGAAATTGGCTTTCAGGTAAGCAGTGAGTTGGAACTAAGTATAAAATTGATAAAGACTAAATTCTGGTGTAGACTTAACTCTTCTTAAAATATTAGAGAGTGACCAGCTTTTGTTTTTTAGATCCATTGAATACTAAGAAAGAGATGGGATTAAATGGTAAAAGAGGCTATGTTAGCTTGGGGGAAATTGGATTCTGAAATGCGTTATTAAGGGTGTTCATCAATTATTTCTCCACTCAAAGTATTTTAGAAGTTTAAGTAATTTTTCATTGTCCTGAATCTGGTTCTGTCACATAAGACAAAAATTTCAAAACCTTTTAAGGAAACTTGACGGAAATATTTCGGGGAACTTAACTAAGAAAGAATGGGTCAGATATAAAAAGACAGTCACTGCATTGACAGTAATCTTTTAATTCTATGTCAGTGAGACAGGTACATGGGAAACCGGCTAGAGGCACTGACAGGAGGATTCAACCAACAAGTTTTGGGGCCAAGGAGAGGAAGTCTGAAGTGTAATCCTACACATCTCTTACTGTTGCTATCACTTACCTTTTTGATTTCCCCAGTATCTATGGCAGAGAGAGTGGATAAAGATTACTCCTGTTCTCCTCCCTCAAACAGAAATGAAAATTTTGTATGAAAAATGAAACACTTTATGTTGTTCTGGTTGCCTTTGAACACAATCTTTGTCACCTTCACAGCTGTGACCTACTGTTTTTCCATGTACTTAAACATCACTTTTAACCTACCTTGAAAACTGATAGTTATGACAATAATATACCTCTTTAAAGAAAATTTGTAAATTAAAGCAAAGCAAGAGGGCAGGCACAGTGGTTAGTCTCATTAGCTGAGACAACTTGAATTGTTTCCCTGGGTATTTTTGTGACTACTCACCTGGATCCCTGGATCCTGGTGCCTCAGAGTTACTGCTGAGCCCATTGTTGCTGTCCTACGTCTGTATCTTTTTAAAAATTTTTATTTATACATGTTTGCAGTACAGAATGATCACAGTCATTGTGGGGAGTTGGCGCATGTGTGTAACACATCTTAATTCTTTTTCATCCCCTTCCTCCCCTCTTCCCCTTCCCTCCCTCTCCCTTCTTCCCATGTCTAGGTCCTCTTCCCTTCTGCAAAAGATCTATCTCCATGTTTCGTATTATCTTCTCTAGGAGGTACTGTGCATGGCAGTTACACCACAACCATACTGTGTGAAGAAAGATCAGTTTCCTAACAGAAAGGAGGAGGGGTCTTGTTCTGGGAAAGAAAGAAAAGGCTTGAGAGAGAAAAGCAGCAGAGGATATCATGTCCTCATATTCCTTCAGTCATCCAGTTGTGTCAACTTAGTTTTCTAAATAGCTCTTGAATTTATCCCATCTTCTTTACTATCAACATCGGCTGATAGTCCCGGCTGTGATTGCATTCCCATGACACTGGTGAATACTTGCAGAAGTTATTGCATTGTGTTGCAATAGCCGCTTTTGTCTTCTTTATGAAACCTAAGCATCTTAAGGAAGGTTCTTTTTCCTTGTCATGTTCCTGGTTCCTACTAGAATGCTTGAATTGTTGGAGGGCCTTAATTAAGGTTTGTTGAACAAACAAACCACCGTTATGAAATTCATCTGTCAGAATGGTTGTAATTATTATCTATAATTTTAAAGATCTGTTAAGAAGTTACTAAAATAAGACACACATACTTTTGCCACATTTTCCCATAATCTATAAGGCTTTCAGAATCAAATCCAAAGATTGGTCCAGAAGGAACCAATCTTATGCTATGGTCCCTGTCTCTAAGGCCAAGGGACATCACCATCTATTCCTGTCTGCGGTGCCTAGTACAATACTTGCCACATAGCAGAGGATTTGATCTCTATTTGTATCCTGGTCTATTTGTAGCCAGTGAAGGAGTGGCTGGTGGCTTGCTTCTAGTGGGATCATAGGTAATTCTAGGTTTTTGACTGACTTAACAGGCCTTATTTCCATTAGAACACTTTTATTCTGTCCCTTCCCAAGCAGTGCCCATTTACTGAGGCTTTATTCTGCGTAATGCATTGGGACTACTGATTTGGGTGGCTGTCTTATTGTCGACAGCCTCAACTAACGTAACCTGGCTGGGGAGCTCTGGCAGGCAGAGCCACGCTGGGCAGAGTTGGACAAACACCTGGGGAGTGGCAGTGATGGAGGAGTGCTTCCATAAAAGAGGCGAGTACAGCACGGTTCCTTCTGTGACCTCCAAGATCCGAGAAAGCAGGGCTTGGGGGAGTTTGAAGAGCATGCACTTCGCCAAACTTGGTCAGCAGAATGAGGGTAGAGTTTGATTTGTGAAGAGGTTGTTTTAATGGTGTTTAGAATAGTGGTCACTCTGGCTCTGCTTTATGTATCTAAGATCATTGTTATTCTTTACTTCTCTCTCCTGTGCTGATTTTAACCTCCCTGGCCCCCGCCTGGCCCCTCCCTGGCCTTCCTGCCTGCCTCCCCGGATGAGTTCAGGCTTCTCTCCTGCTTTCTAACCTGAATGAAATGTTCTATTTCTGGGTCTGCTGCTCCTCACTTCATTAGTGTTTCTGGTGTTTATAAAGGCAGGAGATAATATTTTTAGGTTCCATTTGGAGCTCCCCGGGCAGCTTCTCTCTAAGCCACTTAGGAAGTTTAGAAAAGAAGGTCACAGAAATGTTAGATGTTTTTCCACTGAACTTGGGTTAAGAAAACGGTCTCAAGATGATATTCATAGAGCCCACTGGTCAGACTTCACTAGATGGTAGGAAATTCTTTCCCCCTTTTATTTGTCTTATCTTCACCTCTGGAAAAGCAATTATATTGAGGCAAATTTTATTGAGATACAATTCACAAACTATATAGTTCACCCATTACAATGTATGATTTAAAATTTTCTAATGTGTTCAATGTTTTATGCAACCATAATCACAGTTGAATTTTAAATCATTTGTATACTTTTTGAGAGAAATCCTATACCCATTAACAGTCATTCTCTGTTCTTTCTCATACCTACCACTCATGTACCTCAGCAACCACTGATTTTGCTTCTGTATTTATACGTTTTCCATTCCCAGTTTCTAATCAGTGAAGTTATATAATGTCGGGATTTTTGTGAAAAACTTCTTTCACTTAGTGTGATAGTTTCAAGGTTTCTCCATATCACAGCATGTATCAGTACACCATTCCTCTTTATCACCAAAATAATATTCCATTTGATGGACATTTACATTGTTTCCACTTTGTGGTTATTATAATACTTCTGTGAATATTCTTATACAAATTTTTGCATAAGCCTGTTTTCATTTATCTTGGGTGTAGACCTAGGGTTAGGTTATATGCTTGGCCATATAATAACTCTCTGTTTAGCTATTTATAGAACTGCCAAACTGTATTTCAAAGTGGGTGCATCATTGCTCATTATCAGTGAGGTATGAGTGCCCTAATGGCTCCATATCCTCTCTAAGACTTGTCTGCTTTTGCATTATAGCCCTCATTTATGAGCCATAATATAAAGTAGTACTTGCTTGTGGTTTTGATGCACATTTCCTCAGGGATTAAATATTTTGCACATGTTGTTCTAAGATGTTTATTGGCCATTCCTGTATCTTCTTGGGGGAAATATTTATTTGAATATTTGTTCCATTTTAAAAATGGGTTATCTTTTTATTACTGTGTTATAAACATTCTTTATATAGCCTGGATACAAATCTTTATCAGGTATATAATTTGCAAATATTTTCTCTCATAATATCAGTCTCTTCACTTTCTTTGTTACAGTTTTCAGGACAAAAAAACCCTTTTGATTTGATGTAACCTATTTTATCCATGCTTTTCTTTTGTTTTTAGTGCTTTTGGTATGGCAGCTAAGACATCATTGCCTAACACAGGTTTATGAAGATTTATACCTATTTTTAATAAAGAGTTTTGTAGCTTCAGCTCTTGCATTGAAGTCTACAATCTACTTTGAGTCCATTTTTGTGCAGAGTGTGACATACAATAAGGGGTAGAATTTCTTTTGCATGTGTATATCTTGTTATTCTCACATTGCTAAAGGACTTCTTCAATGTTTGGCTGCTAATAAAAAAGAGAATTTTTATTAGTGCATATTATTACAAAATAGTGGGTTCCATTTTGGCATACTTTGAGCATTCGTGTAACATACTTTGATCATTTCTATCCTCAATTTATCCTTTCCCCTTTCCTCTCTCTCCCAACTCCTTGTTCTTCTCTAAAAGTCTTCCTTCTTTCATGTCTCTATTTTTAAGGAAGTTTAAAATTTTTTTAAAAATTTCTTCTAGGTTCTTTCTGTGAGGGAAAATGTGATGTTTGATTTTATGAATCTGGCTTGCTTCACTTAACATGTTGCTCTCCAGATCCATCCATTTTTCTACAAATAGCATGACTTTGTTCTTTTTGGCCAAATAACATTCCACTGTGTATCCACCACATTTTCTTATCCGTTCCTCTGTCGGTGGGCATACAGGCTATTTCTGTAGCTTAGCTATTGGGCACTGTGCTGAGATAAACATGGGTATGCAGGTATCTCTATAGTACGTGGATTTTAATTCTTTCAGGAATGTACCAATGAATCTGATAGATTGCGTCAACTTCTTGCTCTAAGTTTCATTTTTTGAGGAAGCTCCATACTTTATGATTTCCATAAAGGCTGTGCTAATTTACATTCCATCAACAGTGAAGAATGGCTTCTTTCCCTGCACCCTCCCTTGTGTTTTGTGTTCTTGGTCACTGTCATTCAGACTGGGCTGAAATGGAAGCTCAGTGTAGCAATTATTTGCATTTTCATAATGGGTAAAAACAGTGAACATTTTTTCATATACTTGTTAGCCATTTTGAGACATATGTAGAGATTTTTAAATACATAGGGCAGTGTACTTATGATGTACTTTCTTGATCTATGGCATAACTAATTGTTTGTATTAAATGACTTTTCCACATTATTTTCTGTTATAAATGTGTATTTTGAAGATATCTGAGTTTAAAACTGGGTTGGAGTATGTGTGCATTTGTGCATGTTGTGTAGTGTGTGTGTATGCATGTGTATGCTTGAACCTGAGAAAATCCCTCCCAGGTTTTATTTGCTTTGAACCAGACATTGCCAAACATTTTATATACATTGTCCCATGTAAATCTTACAAAAAGTCTGAGTTATTATTAGCTCAGTTTTACAGACCAGTAAGCTAAGTTTTATATAGTTGAAGTAATTGCCAAAAGTTGTATTGTTTGTAAAATGACACACCCTGAATTTGAGCTCAGGTCAGCTTGACTCTGCAGCCTAAAGTCAAGCACTCTGCCCAGGCTTAGGCAAGTTCCATGAAATAAGAGTAAAAAGGAAAAGGCAACATAAGGTAGCTGTGGCATGTTCAGTTTGTGAGTAATACAAATCCTGTGATTCCAGTTATCCTAAATGGTTATCAGTGTACTCGCCTCTAAAATAGCAACAGGAACACCCTTCCTTACCTCCTGTATTACAAGTAAACCAAAACAGTGTGTAAGTTTCTTCACTGCGTTTTAATTCAAAGCAGTCAGCAGACCTTTCTAGAATATTTTCATACTTTTATGTATGAGTTATATAAGTCACATCTAAGACAACTTAGTGTTAACATTGATATTTCTTTTTTACTTTTCTTAACTTGTCTTTGATGAGTTTGTCAAAAAGGGCACTATTAATTGTCTGGTAAACATCCTGAATCTATAGAGTGTATCATGGGTAAGAGGTTTAATAATAATACATTCAGCTGAGGTATGCTGGGAAAACATGTTGAATCCAAGGAAACTGGAGATACCTCATACTAGAGAGATCACTATATACAACGTATGAAAATTTTCCCCGTTCCTCTTCCCTTTCTTGCTTTTGTGCTCTTTCTCCCTTCTTGTGGATGTTCACTTGCCCTTTGGTGAAGAATTTGGGATATGTGGATTTATAATAAAGGAACATTTCCCAGAATGTATTTTTTGTGTGTTTGTGTCGCCATGTTGTGCTAACTCCAGAACATTTTACTACAAAATCCCAACAAACATGTATAAGTGGAAATAAAAACAATGGGTAATACATGTTTTGTAGCCAGCTGCTCTTATTTCCTAACTCTCCCGGTTTTTTTGTTTTTTTTTTTTTTTTGGCCACAGCTGCAAGGGAGCTGTGCAGCAGACATGGAAGGCTGTGGGCGCAGGCGTTCATTTCGTGTCAGTTTCCCTGGCCTCTTAGTTCCCATGGGAAGAGAGCTGCCTCTGCCTTCCTTTCCCCTATCCCCAGCTGTGATTTCACTCCTCTGGTTCATTCTTGAGCTCAGACAGATGCATCACATGGCACCCTACTATAGCCGTCTCCTAAAGACAGCTCTGCCTATGCCTACCCTGAGTGGAGAGGGATAGAATAAGCGTGTTAGTAATTTCATCATCCACCACCCCATGCCTTCTGTTCCTTTGCCCCTTACACACTCTTTCTTGCAGGAAAGATAATGACTCAAACGGTTCAAGGCACAGAAGTGATACAATGTCTGATAAGGAACTCCTGCAAAGGATGACAAAAGACCTGGCAGGAAAAAAAAAAACACATTTCAAGGGCATTGGTTAGTAGGTGAGAGAGACTTTTGTCACAGAAATAATTTGGAAGAGTTGAAGAGTTGAGCTCCTGTGCACCTTCTGATTTGGGTTGGAGTTTTTCAAAACCCTGGAAAGTGTGTGACCCCAGACAGATGCTGTGTGCAGAGGCTGGGATGCCTCTCCTCCTCTTGAATATCTCTCAGAGATGGTTGGAAATGATGCTGGTGGAAGCACTTTGTGATCTTCCATGCTAGACCAGGTGAAGCACCACTGTTATTTCAAACGGTGGAAACAGAAGATGCTTCTTTGAAGTTTGGCAAAGGATTTAAAATGATCCAAGATCTGAAGATAGTGTGAAAGGAATGTTTACTAATCGCTCCTCTAAGGGACTGCATTTACAGAATTACATGGCCAGCTTACCCTGAGGTCATTGCATAAATAACCTACTAACTGGAACATATTGCTGTGAACTGTCAGCATTCTTGCATGTGTAGCCATTCTGAGCTCTTCCTCCTCGTAATGAGGGGCTTCATGTGTGTTTCTTTGTCTGTATTATGCTTTTTAACAATGTTCAAAGCTTGAATTGGATTCAGAAAACAGTTATTTCTAGTTTACATAATGTATGCTATTCTCTAAAATATTATATAATACTATTTATCTCATATATTTAATTCTTGTACCCAGTATCTTTGCATGATAGTGTCCATGCTTATAATGCACTTTTCTTATCGTTTGTTCTAACTCTTTGTTTGACTGTATGCATCTAATATTTCACTTCACACAGTGGTGTTCACACGCACATTTCCAGTAATTCTTCTCTTTCAAACGTGTTTGGTTTTTATCTATGTTGTAAGAGTTTATTTCTGCCGTGTAGATTATTTAATCTATTCTTGATAAATTAACAGGTGTGACTTTTGCAGGCTTAGTGCTCAATGGCTGCTTTGTATTCATGCTAAGTGGTACCTTGCAGAGACAAATCTATATGAAAATGTAAAGCTTTTTGTCTTCATCTGTTGTCCTGTTTTCTACATGTCTTAGAAATCTTTCTTTAGGCAGTGTCTGAGAATGGAAGAGCACTATAGTAAAGAATACTAATTAAAGAGCTTATTGCCAACCAGAGTCTGATTTTATAGCTTTCAATCCATTATAATCGTTATAAAGTGGGCATTCCACTTTAACATTAAGGACGCTGCCCAGAGTAAAGTGACTTGCAAACAGATGATAGTGTTTTCTCCTTTAGGTTGGAGGTTGCAAGCTCTTTTACTGATAGGATTATTTATTAACTGAGTGACCATGGAATCTTCCTGTGGTGCTGTCACCCTTCACTTCTCTTTCTACGTGGAAGATATCCATAAATATTAGAGAAACTCATTGTTTTAAAGGTTGAGATTATGATACTATGAGATTATCAAAGGACTAATCCAAAATGTCATTGTGCACAGAAGTGAAGTTATACAAGAATGACTAGGCAGTGGCTTTGGCTACAGGCCTTTATGTGTGACAGGTACATATTAATACCTCCAGTACAAGAACTATTTCCAATTTGGTTGGGTTCAATGACTGGCTGTTTGAATATTTGGGGATTTGGCAGAGTTCAATATCTATAAGGTGTGATCAAAACATAGAGTGAATGTTTAAATTAGACATATTGCTATTAATTTGCCCCTCAAATACCTTACTCACTTGAAACACAATTATCCCATTGTTCTTGTGACTTTCTGAAGCAGTTGTGGAAGTCTTTTTTCTCGTGAACATCTTTCCTTGTGCTGCCATGGCTGCCTCATTGTCCTGAGTCAACTCAAAACCTTTACCTTTCATGATCATTTTGACTCTTAGCCAGAAGTCACATGGCATCAGATCTGGTGAATAAGGTTGATGAAGAGACACTGTAGTGTTTTTATGAGCCTGTCTTTGTGTTGGATGACATTCAGCAACAGCGTTCAGTTACAGAAGAGGACTTCCAGAACTGCTTCAGAAAGTGGCAGGAGACAAGAGAAGGTCTTTTAATGTAGTAATTTTTTAAAATTTAAAGTCATCATATATTGTGATCACATTCTATATTTTCACTCAGGTACTTTAATTTTTCCTTTCTTCATTGCTAATTTTGAGGCACATGAGTACTTCATAAGAGACGTGAATTGAATGTGGGATTACTTTATAAATTAGTCATCTACTCATCTGTGTGGGACATTTGAGAAAATGAGTAAGTCTTAAAAACACTTAGAAAGAATGGTTTGCATGGGTCTGAAGATAAAATGAGCAAGAAACCTCAAGACTGAAGTTGGTTTGACCAGTTAAACTCCAGAACTATTAAGCACATGTAGAAAATGGCTGATCTGGCCTCCTTCCATTTTTTATTATTTAAAAATATTGTATTTGAGGGAAGTATGTATATGTATATATATATGTGCATGTGTATAAAATCTTACGCTCTCAGATGGAGAGAACCATGTCATAAAATAGTGACGCCCTTTTCCAAACCAATCTATAATGAAGCTGAAATTAGGCCTGAATATACCATCTCAGATTGTATTTAATGTAAAATGGTTTTTATGCATTCATTAATTCATACATTCATTCATTCCTTATTTCATTTACTTCTTCATTTATTCAGTTGTTTATTCTTCTAACATCATAGCACATTCTCCATGTCTATGTCGCTGTTTTAAACTGGAAATTCAAATTTGAATAAATAATGTCCCCATCCTTGAGGAAGCCAAGGAAGTCAAGGAAGTCACTGTTTTCAGCAGTGTAGAAAGAGCTCAATCAGAAGCCTCTGTGTGCTGACCAGGGGTGGCTGTTCCTGAGAACACACAGAAGGAAGTGGCTGATTTCAGCGAGGATGGCCCTGTAAACCTTCCCAAGGGAGGTGATGTTTGTTGCTGAGTTTTGATAGCAGAGTAGGGCAGGTAGACAGGGGCTTTCCAGAAAGGAAAGAATGTGTAAACGCACACAAGGTGAATTGTGAGATTCCAGCAAGTCCAGGATGATTGGAGAGCCAGGCTGTCCTGTGGGGAAGGAGAAACGGGGCTGAGTGGTGGTCAGGACCACTTTTGGCCTTTTGGGCTCTGCTTGATTTTAATCTGTTGGAAGTGAGAAGTCTTTGAAGCAATTTAACCTGAGAGAGTGGGATTTTGCTCTTATATCATGTTTAGCAGATCTATGGGAGTATGTCTTCTTATCCCTGCTTTCCTGTGTAATGCCAGAAGATGGTGGTCCTTCTTCCACCCGAGTCTGAGCCTTTCGGGAAGAGTGGCGAGCTGGCTGTGGGCCACGAGGCTGCGTGTCCCCCTGGGCTTGTGATTTGGCAGAGACAACAGTAGCACTTTGGGGCTGTGATATGGGTACATTCCCTCTAAAGATTTTACATTGTGATGGAAACTTTTACTTTCCCAAGTAATTTATTTTTAAAAGAATATCAATTGGTTTTATTCCTTCAAGCTGGTGGTGACAATAGTGAGCTGTGGATGAAAATGCTGCTTCAATGAGCTCAACAATCTGGACAAGGGTGGCTAATTGACAGTGGGGGTGGGGCTTATGAAACGTGGAACTTTGGCTTTCTTTCCCTAGGCTCTTTGCAAAGGTTTCAGACTGAGGGGAGCTAATCAGGAGACCTTCATGGGGAGAGAGGCGTGTTATTTAATTAGCTTTACAATGGGCTGACTTGAAGGCACGTGGTGGTTTTAATAGAGGGAGATAGATGTCCTTTTTTGCAGGGCTAATTGTTGGGAAAAAGCAGGGTCTTTGTTCCAGCCCAGCATGAGGGCTCTGATCTCTTGGAGCCTAGGGCTGCCCCTGCTTATAATTTTAGACAGAGCTATTCAAGGCTGCTCTGTACAGAAAAGAAGAACAAGAACAGTATTGTGTATGCAGGATCACTGCCCAAACCTCCCCAAAGTCACTGGGAAAAAAAAGCAAAGAAAAGGAGAGCCAGAGGATCCAGCCATGTGCAGTTTGGAGTATTTCCCCGTCATTATTTGCTATGGCTGTTGGAAGTAGCAAAAGCTACACTTTCATCAACTCAGTGCTGAGGTAGGGCAACTTAACTACCCCCCACCAATTAAGTTTGCATGTTCTATCTACAATATGGCTTTCACCCTGCCAAAATGGAGTGGGCAAACTAGTGAGGAGACTATGTGTGTTCCATGCTGCCAGCCTGCATGACAAGGTGCCAGGCAATGGTAGTGCCAGGATGGAAATTATGTAGCTGATGGCCCCTAAATAGCAAACTCTCTGTTGCCAGAGGACAGTATTCTGAATGGCAGCCCAAGGGGCAAGGTGAGGACTCTTCTGGGTAGCCGATCAGCACAGGTAGTCAACACCAGCAAAGAAAACTTCATTTGAATTTGACACGGCAAGTCCAATTTGGGGGAGGAGAGGGTGCCACATGGGTCCATAATTCTGTTACTAATATGCACGTGCATAGCACAATTAGAGATCAATAGATAATCACAGATGTATATAATACAGGTTAGATAGTTAGAAAGCTTTTGATTGGCAGAAGAGACAGCCAAGAAAAGTGTAAGATGAAATAGTACAAAGATCATGCATGACTTGGAGTGGTTGCAATGGTGTATTGACCGACAGGGGCTGCTTTGGGGGATGCCTCAAGCAAAACTCTGCCCGGCATGTGTTAGGCAGCATGTAGGATTTTGCTAGCTTAGTACCCAGCTTGAAAGTCAAATGGGAAGCCCATTTGTTTAAAAGGATGTCATTTTGTTCATGTTGTATGAAAACATCGACTGGGCATCAAAACTGCAACCAAGAAAGCAGAGAACCTAGTATTGTAAGGAATCCTTGAGCATGCATATATATATTGCTTTGCTGCTAATTTCAGTGCAGTTGTGAACATATGATTAGAACTTTCACAACTATATCTTGCATCTCTATAATGGGAATCAACCCCTTTTCCCTAAAAAAGATACCATGTCAAGGATTTGTGTGATTTACTTGCTTAGACCTAAAATTATCTTTGTCATTATGTCATGATTTTAGAGGCACATACAGAGAGGAGACACCATGTCCTAATCCCATACACCATGTACCATGGTTTGAATCACTATTCATGAGAAAAGTTTAGGCTCACTAAATCTGAAGTCACAGTTCTGCTTTCTAAAATTGATGATAGCAAGTAAGAGCTATTAAGTGCTCATTCTGTATGAAGCACAGTGCAAAACAGTGGACATATTCATTTCATGAACGGGGCACTTTTATCACCTCTGTTCTAGAAATTGAAGCTTTCTTAGGCCGAAGGGCTCACAGCTGGACAGTGAGGAAGCTCAAACCAAGTTCTTGTGTATCTTTTGCCAAAGCCTGTGACACTAACCACTCCACTGCATTGCCTCCCTGTCATTTTAGAGTATAAATGTATTCCATATAGCAGAGACACCAAAGCTTAATATTTTCTGTGGGGCAAGAAAGTGGAGATCTCTGTGTGGGCTATTTGGAAGTAGGAACAATTATTTGGAATTGCCTCTTTACCTCCATACCTCAGTTCCATTCAATTCAATAAAAAAATACTCTCCTTTGAAGGAAACATCAACTCTGGGGAAAACAACAACAAAAACCAGAATGAACATCTGTGTGGATGCCAGGTCTTTCCTGGACCTGGAGTACTGGTTGCTGGCCATCTGGACTCTCTCAGTGCTGTGGAATTCCCTGAAAGAAAAGTTCAATCTTTTTGATTTTAAAAATTTCTCAGCATTATTTAGCATTTTTAATTCCTGGAAAGGGCTCTCTCCTGGGAACCTGTCACAAGAGAGCTGCCTGCCGCTAATTCTTCCTCCCACAGTCAGCTGCCAGCTCCCCACCCAGCTGTGCCCATCCCCCTCCCAGTGGGTCCCTGGTGGCTCTTCCCACCCAAGGCCTTTTTGTAATGAGGGCTTTCAAGATGGTTTCCCAATCTGGTGAGAACATATGTTTCTGATCAACTGGATGAAATACACTCGCATGAAGAAGTAATCTCTGTGATCTCTCCTTTCTTCATCCTCCACATTAACTACTATTACCTATTGTTTTGAGACACAGGCTCTTCAGTGCATCTCATAGGCCTGACTGATTCCATGGCGCTTCCTTACATGTCACTCATGTGGGATCTGCTTCTGTCCTCTTGACCACCTCAAAGGAAGAAAGATTTGTATTTTGTGCGAGCCAGTCTGGATAAATGAGACAGGAGTCAAGTCCGCTCTACCAGCCCCATCCACCTCTGCCTCCATCACTCAGCTGACGCTCAGTGCCGACTGAGCAGGTGGTTTCCTGAAAATTAAACGGACTTCATATCTCTCCTTGGCTGTTAAGAACAGAGAGTCAAATTGAAGCTGTAATGCAGGGAAGTGACATGTTCCTTCTTAAGGTTGTTTCTCATCTGTCAGTTTTACAAGGTGGTATGTTTGGTGCTTGGTCAATTTTAAATCTGAATAATGACACTAGACACCCTGAAGTTTTTATTCTAAGTGCAGGTTCCTGCACATTTAATGAAACTCAGACTCTGTGGACTTTTCAGGAGAGAACATACCAAAAAAGAAGTTTGAGGCAGGACGAGAATTATATAAGTGCTGTGCACTTTACTTCATGTGTTACTAGATTTATTATCGATAAAGTAGGATTCATATATATTCATTATGCATGAAAATACAGCTTGGAGTAGGGTGCTTAAGATAAGGTAGTTAAGATGCTTATGGGCAACTTATAAGGATGTAGTAGACTTCAGAGAATGCTGAATTTACTGGTTAGAAAGATGTTTTCAGGGTGGTACATTTAATTTTTTCCTTTTATGGACCTAGTTCTGGAAAAAGTAACATAAAATAATGTGTGCTTATGATCCCCAGCTAGCTCTGAACCATGGGGGGTCCTAACTAGCCCATTACTTCCTTAGTCTCTGTAGTTTAAGATATGCCAATTTTTTCACTACAACATCATGATTTCCACTAGCAGATACAAATAATTGAGTGTTGGGGTACCATTCTATCCTGGCAAGAGGCTTGGCTTTTTTACATGCCTCTACTGCCTGCTGAGGTGGGGTGGAGTGTGTGTGTGTGTGTGTGTGTGTGTGTGTGTGTGTGGCCCCAGATCAGCTGATTTTTCCTGTCCTTCCTTTCAACCTAACCCTGTCATTACCCATGTTTATTCCGAACCCATTCCCTTTTTCCTGGTGGGGGATCTCTGTAGAGCAAAAGGATATATTACAAGATACAGTGGTTCTGAGACCTGACTGATTATGGTGAATTTGAGAAGGTGGAGGGGATATGTAACAGCCATGGGTCTGCCCATAAAGCATGTAACATTTGGTTCTTTCTTGGAGGGATGGATGGACTGAGTTTTTTTTTTTTTCATGTATATTCCCCTTATCTTACATATAATGTATATAGTAATTGTATATCTTACTTTTATGGCAGTTGATGAAAGATTCAACTCAACTCAAATTTCAGAAAGTTCTGAAGCCTGCTTCTGAGCACCAGCTAAAGCGATGAGAAACATGCTGTATAAAATGTCCAGACTGATGATAAAACAACCTTTTTGCTCTGTGGTCAGCCAAATGCCATTTTTTTTCCCTCACAAACAACTACATATTTCTCTACTCATAAAAAAGTCAAATGAATATTGTGATCTTAGCAACATTCTCCTTTCAGTGGATGGATGGGAGGGAGGATGCAAAGAATAAGTAAAATAAGACTTCATAAAGATCTTTTTGGTCAAAAAAGAGTCAGCTTTTAGCTGGGTGTGGTGGTGCACACCTGTAACTCCAGCACTGTGGGAAGCTGAAGCAGGAGAATTGCAAGTTTGAGACCAGCTTTAAAAAAATGAGTGATTTAGCAAGACTCTGTCTTAAAAGGGAAAAGAAGGGCTGAGGATGTAGTTCAGTGCAAATGCTCTGGATTCAACCCATCTTAGCTTCCACCCCAACACACACACACACACACTCAAGTCTTTAAACTTTGGTCAAATTTGAGTTTCACATTAAACAAAGCAAAATTGATAATGAGTTTGATTTTCCTGTAAAGATCCACATTAGCAAATTAGTTACTCATTAATTAACATAACTTATTGAGCCCTTCCTGTCTGCAGCTCAACACCACAGGGTATAATAACCACTGAACCTCAGCTGCTGTCCTTAGGAAGCATAAGAGACAGACAAGCATATTCCATCACATCCTCAGAGTGTGCTCGAGAAGGCTGATGATCATAGAAGGGCAATTTAGAAGGATAAGATTAAAACTCACAAGGGCGAAGTTCTCTGCATATGCAGAGGTGCATGTGGGGAAAAAGCTCAGTGGTACACTCTATGGTGTGTCTAAACTTTCAGCTCAGCCTGTCTTCGCATCTTTTGTGACCTCCTGAAGTCCTTCATCTGGATTCTGCCCTGGACCCTTTGCAGCCCTTTCAGTATGAGGACCTCCTATTGAGCTGGGTTTTTCATTTTATTATTTTGTTGTTAGGTCCGTGTCTGTTGCTCACTTAGGACAGTGAAGTTGGCTTTGTGAAGATACTGGACATATCACAGGTCTTAATTTCATCTTGAAATCTTGGCAATTTAAGTTCCATAAACAGTGTTGGAAAATCCCTGTGACTGCCTCAACTGCCCGCGACCACTCTGATGTATCCTTCCATTGCTCCCAGAGGAGTCCATTCCACTGCTTCCTCCTTTATCATCTTCCCGTCTCCTGTCAGGGCTATTTCTTCTAGTGTTCTGTGCTTTTGCTGCTTAACTCCCAGCACCAAGAACGGGATGGAGAAATTCACCACCCTTCTCTGCTCCTTGATCTCCAGGGTGGTATGTGTTAGTCTTCTGGGGCAACTGACTTGGCCTTTTAAAATGAAAGTGAGGGGGTGGGTGGAAAGGGAGGAAGGTTCCACAATGAAATTTTCTTAATGTGCGATGCAAACCACAACTGCAAAGAACATCTGTTTTGAAGTTTGGTGTTGTCTTTGTAACCTAAGAGAAAAGCAGGCTAAGATCAGAGGAAGGCTGTAGCTTTTCCCCAGGATGAAACCACCTGCAGCCTTGGGGGTGGTGTGGGAATCCAGTTCCAGGGGGGTGTGGAACCCTTGCTAGGAGCTGGTCTCCACTTCTGCCATAGAGTTAAAGAACATTATTCCCCTGCTAATGCCACCATCTCTCCACCTCCTCATGACTCCAGCTCAGGACAGTTTAAATTGGAATGAGAGTTACGTGATCTGCACAGCTTCATGGGGTAGCCTGTTTTCTGCATTATTCAGGCCCAGAAGAGAGCAACAATCATAGGAAACATGCTCAATCTACTTTGGGGAAGCAAACAGACCACGGATGTGGAGGAGGTCTCCGAACCCTGTAGCCTTGATTGGCAGCTCCTAATCTCTTTCTGTCTGAGCTCGGTCTGATTTGCTTCAAGAAGAATACGTGATGTCTAAACTGATGGATTTTAGAATGTCGTCTGGTCTGTGGATTGGGCCAATCCATCCCACATTGTTGGGGCTGCAGATGCAGTTGAATGGTTCATAATTATAGTCTAAAGAAATTACAGACAGCAATAGAACCAACCCAGGCCCTTTTTCTCCTTATAGCCCATGCCAAGCTGCCTCCCACAGGGAATGATAGTGTGGTTCTCCTGAGATGTACTTGTGCTGCGACAACACATCTTAATGCACAGAATATTGTTGGATTTTGAGAAATTGAGCCAATCACCTGTCTGTGCCCATGAGCAAGTAATCTTGCTTTGTGTCTCAAGGGAGTCAAAAACCAAGCTGAGCGAGCTTAACTTCTCTTGCCAAAGTGATCCCTGTACATGTCAGGGGATGCTATGGAAAGAACAGCAATCCGCTTTTAGTCCTGACATGGCCTTAAGATTGTGGGGTGCTCTGCACGATGATGCATTCTACCCCAACTCGTCTTTCTCCTCTGGTAAATAGGAGAACTGCTCTTGGAAATTGCTAAGGGGCTTGCCTCCGTCTCAGCCATGTGATCAGTGAAGACCTAAGTTTTGTATCCAAAGAGGTACCACAATGTGTTCTTCTTTCAGAGTCCAAAGTACAGCATTTCTGTAACAAGTAAGACAAATACAGTTATGTTTTCTTTTCCAATTAGGTAGTACTGGAATTTTGCAAGTGAAGCCAAAGTTGGATAGTTCCCAATTCAAGAATAGAGGAAGGGGCTTATACTGATTTTTTACATTAAAGGTGATATCTGTCCTGTTCTTTCTCTGGAGAGTTGTTCTAAGCTATTCTGCAAAGAGGTGGCCAGAGAGAAAGATCTAATGTCATTTTATGCATATACTATTTTGCCCTGGATCTTAAAGATCATAATAATGACTTGATATTGATTGAGCACTCTTTTGATTTTTGCTGAGTGCTTTGCATGTATCATCTCATTTAATCCTACACATTGCCTTAAAAGGGGGGGGTGCTGTTATTTTTTTCTACTTCATACATGGAGGAACTGAGTTTCAGGACTGTTTAAGTGACATGCCTACGTTAATTCACTCGCTTTAGAATTAAGCTTTCTAAAACCACTCGCTTTAGAATTAAGCTTTCTAAGCCTCTTTCTGAGTGTGACAGGGACTGTTACATTTTCTCAAACAAGCAGATTAGTTGGTAGAGCTAGAATCGGAAACTGTGTTTTACCCCAGAGCCTGCACCACTCACTAGGACCTGTTTTATTAAAGTTTTCCGAGAAAACAGACTACCAAGTCTTCTCCTTCCTCTTCCCTTTACCCCTTCCAACTGTCCTATCACTCATTGTTTATTGTACCTTCTCAACAATAGCTAGTGAGTCTGTACTACATGCTGGGGATAGCATGGGTGACTTTATTCCCTGAAGGAGAGATGAGGTTGTGACACAGAAAGGTTAAGTGACACTGGTGAGGTCACAGAATCAATGTCCAGTAAGTCACTACCTTTGGATTTTGGGACTCTGGTTCTTGGACTGACCCTGAGGCCTTTTGCAATTTAAGTGTCATTAAGAATATTATTTTAGTTTTCCTTCCTATCTTGGATTTTACTTTTTATTGCTGTTTGATAATGGTAAATATTGAAGGTCCAGGCATTTTTCTTCTCCAGTGTGCTTTTTAATGACTGAAAAACCACTCGCTTTAGAATTAAGCTTTCTAAGCCTCTTTCTGAGTGTGACAGGGACTGTTGCATTTTCTCAAACAAAAATGAGACCACAAAATGAAGCTCAGACAGGTTGTTAATTGAGAGCTTGAAAGCTTTTTTTTTTTTAAATCTTACATTTATACCAGTAAATCAACATCTGTGAGTCATAAACACGCTGTGGATCAACCGTTAGTGGTCTGGATGTTTTTGTGCTTACCTTAGGTAAAGCATACCTCGGATTTTAGCTCAAAACTCAGAGTCTTTGTTCTGTTGAAGTTCATGATTCAGCAATAGACAACATTGTAGCACACTTCTGGAAAGGGAGCTTGTATCTTCCATGACTGCTTGAAATTAGGAGTATTTTTCTTGTTTTTTTTTTTTTTATTTTTTTAATTGAGGTTGGTGTGAAACTGAGGTAGAAGTGTAAATAAAGGGAAAAATTTATGGTTTTTACATACTGCATGTTTTGAAGGAATTCCTGTATAAAGGGGACTGTTTCACTGATGCCAATCATGTCTAGTGTTACACCCTTGTCCCTCAGTTCCTGCAGACTTTCGTTGACCTTTTCTGATTTGATGTCCTACTTTAAGGAGTGTCAGCATTTGTACAAGGAATATTTAAAATGCAAAACCGTTTCCTCTCCACTGCAGGAGGAAAAGATTCTGTTATAAGCAAAAGCAAAGAAGCACTTGTTTTTTCCGCCCCTGAATTCCTAAGATTCATGAGATACACTGTTGAAATATCATGCTTAAGTGTATGAAAAGCAAGGTATGGTTGCTTCTGTTTTGTTGGTGGGGAAACTAAGGCACACAGGAACCTGTGTGTTAAAGCTGGGGATAGAGATTCGGTTCTACCATGGGGAAAAAGCACAGATCTAAGAACAGTCTTGCTGACATCTTTTAGTCCATCTGTATAAGCCACAGCATATGAAACTCAGCCTATAAATTAGGAAGAATCAGTGACAAAGTAGAAGGCCACAAGAGCCAGAAAGCTGATAGTTCCTCATGCAACATATAGTGATCGAATGTGTTGAATATGAGCTAGTGTTATGTCTTGGATATTGGGCTAGGTTTTTTTTTTGTAAGGATATAAGGTAGAAATGTTATTTAAAGTCCATCAGAACATGTAGAAAAATCTACTTGTGCCTTAGAGAATAAAAGTGTCATTTATCAAAACTGATAAATGAAGGATGACAGAGGCCTTGATTGGACTATACATGTCCTAAATATGTAAAAATATTTTAGCACAACCTTATTTGTGTTTGTTATCCTAAGGGAAGTTTCAACCAGATCCAGAGTTACATACATCTGATAATATGAGAAGTAACCTTCCTAGAGGTCTTTGGTGACTCCTGGCTATCTCTCCAGTACTCCTACTCTACTAACCCACTCCCTGCTTTTGACATTCAAACATTTTGAGATTCTGTGCTTCAGGACTGGATTAGAAACAGGGCCCATCACCTACTTGATTTGTCATTGTTGAAGAATTAGAAGCAAATTCCCTCATTGCTAGAGTGGAACATGTTTACTTTTGAATCGTGGTGGGCTTTTTAGTGCTTTGCGTTGGTGGATGTCAGCAGTAGTGTTTAGGCTAGCTGGGGAGAAAAGTGGGGGAGTGGGCTGCTGAAGAAAAGAATTGTTCTGAGGAAAATGGACTTACAAACAGAGAAGTGCTCACATGAATTAAAAACAGTACTAGCTTTTTCTTAAGGCAACAGCAGCAAAATTCTCAAAAGCAGCTCTTGGTTTGTTCAGTCATACTGATGTCATCATAGTAAGGCGGGACTTGGTTCAAGATCCTTTTCTTTGCTGCCTGTTTGGGTGTGTGAATGTACAATCCATTCATCAGCTGTTTCCCTAAGCTTTTCCCAGGCTCAGAAGTATCTGTTCTTGTCATCTGGAGGCCAGCATTGTTTTCTCATACCTTCTGGAAACACAGCTGGATTGCAGCAGTCTTTGTTCTTTCAAAAATTAGGATGATCACATACAAATATTTTCCTCTGGTCAATGAAGAAAGGTTAGAATCTGGAACTTGGACCAGGAGTTAAGAGATTTATTTTGTATTCCTGGCTCTTTTTCTGATTTGATATGGGAAACCTTCAAGTTACTAATGTTCTAAAAGAAAAAACTGAACTGGCTTAGACGAAGGTGAGCACGTGTGTTAAAATTTACCAGAATCAGAGGTTATGGTTAAAGGCAAGTGGTGGGAGTTCAACATATGCTTACAAATCAAGAACAGTATTAAAAGTAGCTTTTTCTGAGGTTCTGGAAGATTTATGCTAACTATTTTAGTCAAAGGTAGATTTCAGCCCCTGGCTTCAGCTATGTATGTAATTCTATGATTTGTTAATTAGTATCAACTGTCCGAGTTTGTAAGAGTCAGTGCATGAGCAGCAGATAGGGAATTATGGAAGTTCTTGTTGTGTGTTTCCAAACGTAACAGGAGGTGCGCACTCTGATTCTGTCACGGTCTGCCAATGATATACTCCAGAAATTTAAAGCAGAGCATCAACATCATCATTTTTTGGTAGTAAGCAGTCAGTTTTATTTAATAGTCTGGGAAAGACAAAGCTTTAGCCAAAGGTGACAGAGGAAAGAATAATTAAAAACAAACTAGCTTTTACGTCCACCTCCACCCCCTCACTGCTTTGGTAACATTGGAAGCTTATGGAAGCCCACAATTGGGCTGAATGGTCAGACCCCCATTAGAACTTCTCTGCTAACACAGGAGGATGTGGGCCTGTTTCCCGGGGTCTCCAGTAGGCTGCCTTCGGTTTGGTTCTGATCAAGCTCAGAGAAGTCAAATTTCTACCCAACAACGTTGCTGCCTTATTAACTCTCCCAAGGGGCGGTTCTGAAACCCTAATAATTCTTTGGAAGCACCGTCGGGCTGGAGTCCGATATCCAGGAAGCAGTGGAGGACCCCAGCTCTCGCAACCCTGCTCGTGCCCGCCCCTTAGTCCACAGGGCTCCAGTCCAGTGTATCAGTCTTTGTGAATGAATGATGTACGCGCACTGGGAAACTATGCTGCTACCAGGCGGGGGGCAGCAGCGGTGACCAAGTCCTCAGGAATGCGTGGAGAATCAGCGGACTTCCCCGAATCGATGGAGGCAGCCCCCGCGCGGAGTACGGACTCCACTACTGCCCAGCCCGCGCTCTGGCTCGGGGCTGGCCGGCGCCTGCACCGCTCCTCCGCCGCCCTTCCTTTTGCTTCCGGCCGCAGGCGGCGATTGGCGGCAGGCACTCGGCCACGCCCATCTACGCCCCGCCCCTCCCCCCTCCGCGGAGCGCGCCGGACAGGCTTCAGGGCACGCCCCTGAGGGGAGGAGCAAGCGCTCGGGGGCGGGGCGAGCGCGGCCCGATGAGAGCGAGCTGAGCAGCGCCGGCGCGGGGGAGAGGAGGGCGCGGGCGCGGCGCGGCCAGGCTGCACCCCGAACGCGCTCACTGCTCCGCAAGTGCCAACTTCTCGGGAGGCAGTGCCGGCGCGCAACGTCCTGGCGCAAGGCACTCTCAGCGGGAATTTGAGGTTTTGTGTTTTTTTAGGAAGGAGAGTCGGATTTTCGCTTCGTTCCCTTTCCCTTGTTAGAAATCCCCATTAAAGAGAAAAAAACAAGTCACGGCAAACTTGCTCTCATCCCGTCTGTCCCCTACACCCGGCACCATGAAGGCGGCCGTCGATCTCAAACCGACACTCACCATCATCAAGACGGAAAAAGTCGATCTGGAGATTTTTCCCTCCCCGGGTGAGTGGCGACTGCGAGGTCCCGCCCCGCCCGCGGGTCCCGCGCTGGTGCCTCTCGCTGCACCCTTGGGCTGTGGTCCTGCGGGAGCCGGGATGCTGCGGCCGCGTGGAGCAGAGGCAGGAGGACGGCTGGCGTCAGGGACTCTTGGTTGAGGGGGTGTTATTTATTTTAACGGCTGAGTCTTTGTGAGTTGTGGGGAAAAGCTTATAGAATGAATTTCCAGTATCCCATTCCTGTTTTTTTTTTTTTTTAATGTTCTCAAAGGAGCAAGCACCCTCTGGCCTTATTTCTTAACGTTACCCGGGGGTTACATCCTCTGCCTCTGGCTCCCAGCGCTGGAGCTGGTGGGACGGCCCTGGGCGAGAGCCCAGAGGGTGCCTAACAGGCTGGCCTTCAAGCACATTTTCAAATGTCTTGCCTTCCAGAGCGCCCGTGACATGTCCCTGTGCTTCTAGCCCTTCTTTTTAGTTTGCGACCAAGGAGGTGGGAGCACAGCTGAAATTATTCTCTGAACTTTGGTAAAGTCCGCTTCTGTTCATGCACTTTACTAACTTTCCCCATATTTCCATGTCACTGTAAACTTGTCCTGCAGTGCGGGGAGAGCATCCCAGCGCAAGCTGAGACTTTGTATCTTTGACTAAGGGTGTTGACTGACTGATTTGTCAGGCTTTGAAGAAGGGATAGATAGGACAGAAATTGCATTTTGTCTTAGAAATTTTAGCGCTAAGTAGATGGAGTCCGATTCCACAGGATTCGTGAAACCACAGCCATTTGAGAGGGAACAGGGACTGCCAGCTAGCTCTGGGGATTAGTGATTGTAGAGGTAAAAGTCAGTAAAGAAGGTGTTGCAGTCTGGAAAATAACTCATTGTACTAGCACACACCTTTTTGTATCTGATTATCAGTAAGTTTACTTGCTGTCTTTGCCTCTACACAGAATTGATTGCTGATCTTAACCCTTTCTTAACCTGCTCAAACTTTTTAACACAAAGGAAGCTGATTTTTTCTCATTCTGGGACCCTAGACATGAAGTCAGATTTCCTCCCCGCAGGGCTGCTGATGGTCAGAGCGGTGCTGTCATCTGCTAACAACGTAGGGACATTTCAGGGACTTAGAGCTACTGTTGAGAAATGAAATTGCTGTCATGGTTGTGTTTGGGGGTTCAAGAAAGCGTGAATAAATTGTCATAATTGATTCAATAGATATAAAAGGATGGTTCACAGCAGAGATACAAACTCAACTGCTATATCCTTTCCTTCAGAATGGCCTGTGTGTATTTGTGTTATGTGTATTTATGGGCAAGAGACAGATTTTTGTCATCTGGGAAATATCATGTCAATATGTCAGTTCACATACCTACAATGGATCGTTCATGCTGGGAATGTACCAGAGCCCCTGGCAACACATGTTTTAGATCACTGTACACAGCTAAAGCATGTTTCTTTGTAATTTAACATTAAATATTAGAGATTTAAAGTATGTAGTGCTATATTTCAGCTATTTGTAAAAATAAACCCTGAGCACCTCACTTGATTTAGCTTGCTTGTGAGTGAGGTTGGGATAGTAAGGCTTCATGCTGCAGTCAATGTCCAGTATCATAATTGGTTTTATAGTGGCTTTCTCGTTCAAAAAAGGTTTCTAAGCCACTGATCAGTTTTAGTAAGTGGCCACCAATAAAATTTCAACTGGCCCAAGAAATCAGGCAGTCACCTGCCATTCACTCTAGTAACTACAAATTTGATTTGTAACATTTGCTTGAGGAGAAAAAAGCAGAAGTTGAAAGGATGTGTAGAATATATTAACTAATTTTTAGCTCATTTTTTTCTGGACTTTAGTTGCTTATAATATGTAAATATTATACCCATACCTCAGAAAGGGAAATAGAGACACAGAAAAGGTAAGTAACTTATGTAAAAACATCTGGAGAACCAGTGGCCGAAGTAAAACGAACCGTTTCTAACTTCTCATTGTACATTGCTGTAGGATTGCAACTTACCTTTAAAAAGCTCAGCAGAAGAACTCCAAAGTGAGATCTAAGCTTGCAGGTGCAAAGATTGACAAAACCCTGGCCAAGGCTGCCAGCTTTTGCTGGTAGAAGGACCAGCAGAAGGAGGTTTGCTGTGCCCGTTGGCCCATATAGGACATGTGTTTAAAGTTTAACTGCTCGTAGTGTGGCTTTGCATCCACAGCTGTGACTTCAGTATTTGTCAGAAAGATTTCTTTGTGTTGCTTAATTTCTTATGTGTGGAGACAGCTAGTGTGGGATCTTCTTTAGCTTCAGTGATTAAGTCAGAATTTCCTTTTTGCACCTTTGCAAATTTATAAGGCAAAGAGAAGTAGTGGTGGGGAGGTGGGTGTTTAAACGGGAGTCAGAAACCTGGGATACTTGTCTGCTTTTGTGGTTAGGATCTGACCAAGAGAACCTTTATTCGTTTTAGTTCTAGATTGAGACCTCACAGGATTTTGACAGCATTAAGTAGCAAATTAACATGCACTTTGAAATAACACTGGGACTGAATTTCCCTTGTATGTGGAAAGTAGATACAGTGTTTGAGTGCTCTGTTCACAGATCTTAAAAAAGCTAAGACCAGCCATTGAGTTATTCTGGGTTCTTCCTTGGTGTGGAGTCCGCTGAGGGGGCCGAGGCCGCCAAGGCTGGGTGCCAAAGCAAACACATTCCCAAGCTGCTTAATTTTTCCTCTCCTTCCCCATTCCACTCTGTGTTCATGATGACATGAGCCTAGTGTCCAGATAATAGTGGGAGTTCTAATTCTGGATGTTTCCCCATTTATAGGACTACAAGGACCAACCCTAACCCCCTCCCATCCCAGGGGAGAGTGTCCACCCAGTGGGGCTCTTTATTATCCTTAGACATAAGAAAAAATTATCATTTTTTGGTTTGGACAGTCTTTGTATCTTCATTAGTTGTAGACAAGAAAAATAAGCAGAGCTGCCCAGGCTTTTAGGATCCCTTGCTCATCCCGTTCCTGGATCCCCACTGGCCACATTCTGTTAGGGACCAAAGATCCCAGTGGTTCAGAGCGTGGATTCTGGAGCCAGCCTGTCTGGGTGTGAATCCTAGCTCAGACACTTAATAGCTGTGTGACTTTGAACAAATTACTTAATCTCTCTGTGGCTTAGCTCCAGCATGTGCAAAATGAATATAATTATTGTTCTACATCATGGGGTTGATATGAGGATTAGAACTATGAATGTGTACAAAATCTGAGCAAAGTGCCTGATCAGTAATACATTCTGACAGTTAACTAGGAAGCAAGTCAACAAAACATAGAACCTTTACCTCTGTAGAATTTTCCAAGTTCTTTGAAATATTTGATAGGGGATATAATACGGCGGTTGGATTATGTAGCTTCACTAAATCTGTTACGTATGAAGGAAAGAATAATAAAGTTACTGGGACTTTTTCACCTGCTCACCTGAGAGCTTGTGCCCCTGACTCTGAGAAGCAACGTGGCAAGGAGGTAACTTTCAGAGTATGTTGGGACCCGGCCATCAGGGCTAGAGGGCCAGAGGTTGGTCTGTTACTTTGGGTGTATAGACTGTCAGTGTTACCCAGCGGGAAGTCCATGAAGTCTAAGGACCACGGGCGTATGTGAAGGTTTGATGGAGAAGTAGAGCTTTTCCACGAATGCAGGGTTGAGAAATGCATCGTGTCCAGTTATTATGAAGTATCTCACATTCTATTTATTTATCGGGTTGGCAGAGCTTGCATTCCTGGCATTTTTGGTTGGTTTGTGTTGCTTGTCATCCATCCCCCCCATCTGTGTATCTTTTTTTTTCCCCTTAAAGAAGCCAGACCACCCTGTAGGAACGTCACCTCCTCTAGCAAACAAAGCAGCCCATGGTCACCTTCCCAAAGCCCAGTTCTCTCTGAGCTGTATCAAAATTTGGAGAAAACTGAGAGCTGGTTAGGACCGGTCAGGATTTTTCAGGGAAGATAGTCTGTTTCAAAGACTATGGAGGATAACTCTCCAATGTCTACAGTGGCAGTATAGTTACAGATGTTTCTCGAGTTTGCAGAATGAATAACCTGGGGCTATGGTGGCATCCCATAAGCTTGGGGTGAAGGTGGACTCCTGTCTTTTAGAACTATTGGGATATTTCTGAAACATTGAACTGTTGTAGCAGGCATGTTAGCAGAAAAGGAACACAATTTATCCCTCACACATACTCTGGGATGGGTGTACATTGTATATTTCCTCCATTTTTAGGATTAAAAAAATGATATACATAGAGGGACATACTTTGCCTAAGGCAGTACTTCAGAAACGTACAAACTGATGAGCTATTGTAGGCATTTGGTACCTGCAGTAAAAGCACCATCTGATTCTTAGGAACTCTGGAAATTAAAACAGGAGCTGTATGAGAATGCCGTGCTGGGTGGTAGTTTGGGGGCCCAGGGAGTACAGGGGCTTCCTGCCATCATTGCAAGTCTCCTCTGAGCTGAATCCAGTGGGCTTGTCATCACGTAAGTGTTCCAGACAGCTTCAGGAAGGATCACCACGCCTGACCTGCTGTGTTAGGAAGAAGCTGAAAGGTTCCAACAACTCTGATATTAGATGGCAAAGCAGAGAACAGGGGTTCCTGTGTTTTCAGTATCTTCCAGAGGGTGATTGTGCTCACTTCGGGAGCCACACTTTCCCTGAGCCCCAGATTCTGCCCTTTTTACCTTCTTTGTCACTAATGTGGCTCTGCATTGCTTAGCTCACAACTTGGATGAATGGAGATGCTGATGGGCAAACCATTGCGTTTTCCTAAGGTAGCTGAAGTTCATTCTTCTGTTTGAAAAGAGACTGTGAATAGTTACATTTGCTGTCTACATAATGAGAATTTTTGGTCTTTCCTCCTGGAATTTAGTTTTTTATAGTTTGTGGCATGTATCAAGGCATTGTCATGGTGTAAGGAAGGAAGGATGGCCCGGGATTGTGCCTGTAGACGTGCTGACCATCCACAGTGTGTGACTGATGGAGAAGTAGACGCCCTGGTTTCTCAGGGATAAGGTACTGGTTCTTTGTCATTTGCACTGTAGGGCATTTTCCAAAATACGTAGCATCCTTAAGCCCACAAGGTTGTCATCATAGAGAGAAATTCGTGTATGAATAGCACAGTCCTTGTGTTTTTACTCCCAATTCTCTGCACAGACAGAATCTATGATAGGATTTGCCTCTACGTTTGCAGTATACTAGGTCTACCTTTTGCTTATAGCTGTTACGCAGTTCTCAATTCGGGGTTAGGAATGCTCAGACTATTTCAGATCTGTCATGTGTCTGTGGCTACTTTTCTCAGTTGGGTTGAAGATACCTTTTTTTCAAAGCTTCAGTGAATATTTTCCAAATTGTGTCATTACTTTTCTGATGACTTTGCGTGGGGTAGCTGTGCCTATCCGCATTATAGTTTTCTTTTAATTGCACAGCTTATAATCTCCACACAGAACTAAATTGGTAGATAGTAGAGGTCATTGTAAGTGATTATATTGGCAGAGAGCCATGCTTACAGATATACTCAAACTTTTGCTGTACAAATCATAAATATTTATTATTTAGCTCACTCTCTCATAGTCCTGTTTCCCAGGTTCTTCCCACTTGCTAGATTTTGAGTTCAGGGTATCACTTCTCAGCCCAAATGTTGCCCCTTTCTTCTCATACAACTGTTTTCAGTTGTCTTTTTCTGTACCATTCAGTTTTATCTCTGAGTTGTAAAATATTGATCCAGAGATGGCTTTTGACTTAAGTAACATTAAGGATTTTTAGGCTATTGGATAGATAGAAGGGTCATATAATTTACCATACAAACTAGAACCCTTCTGAGAGTGGAAAGGAGCACTGTTGATAATCACACCAGAATAGTAAGACATACGCTTAGACCCTCCCAGCTGATGAGGGTTACCCTACTTAGACACTAAACTTGGACCATTATACTTTTTAGAATATCTCATTTTAGTTGCTAATCTTAGGACATAGACCATCCAAAGTAAGCAGGCAGGACCAGATTAAGAATTTGAAGCAATTTAAGTTCAGTGTGGTTTTCCCCAACCATGAGTTATATTTGTAAATTTGTTTTTGACGCATAGTTATCTCTCAGCTTCTGAGAAACAACTCAAAGCCAACCTCAAACAAGTTTACATCGAGGTTTTGAAACTTCTTGGTAGCTTTGGGTAGCTGTGACAGCCGTTAACTTGTGCTTTGCAAGGTTCTGTGGAGAGCTGTAACCCTCTGCATGCAGAAAGTGTGTGTGCATATGTGGGAGAGAGGGCATGAACTTGGGAGTTGGGGGAGGGGCCATCATTATATAAGTAGAGGCAATTAAAATTTTTATTTTCCTTTGTTTTAATGCTTCATCAAGACAAACATTTTGCTATTGAGATAAAAAGGCACAAAAAAGTGTTCGTTTTTTTGTACCATTAAAATAGATGAAAATAAAAACAAAAGTTAACAGCAAGTCCTTGGTTCTTCAGGAGGAGAGGAAGGGAACGTTGAGATCGAGTTTAACATCCTTTTTGGCTAAAAAAAAAAAAAAGAAAGGAGGAGGACAGGAAGAGAGTAAGGAAGCATGAAAGAAATAATGAAAGAATAAAGTAACAAAAGGAAGTGTTTAAAACGGAATGAAAGAGTTTGAGTGCCATTTCACAGATCTTTGGAAAAATCCTCAGGTGGACCACGTGTGGCATTTGACCAGGAGTTCTAGTCTCAGGTGGCTCAGTGGCCAACCTTGGAGCTGCTGTGTTTGGTCTTTGATGGTGTGGCCATTTCTGAATACTTTGAATCACTTATGAGTGTGCTGCTAGTTAGGGTAATATAGATGACACCTTCCTGAGCTCCAGGAGCTACCCTCAGCTAACAGCACAGGAGGGCTAGGCTCTGGGTGACACTGGACCAAGAGTCACACCTTCCTCTGGGTTCACCAATGTAACTGCTTCTTTTCTCCGTGGACCCTTGCTCTGATGTTTAACTTCATGAAAATATGTGTGGGTCAGTGGCTATTTGCATTTTCTGTACTTCTTGGGCTCTATCTTCCAAGTTTTAAGGCTGGAATAGTTTCACAAGCCAGCTTCATGGAGAAGATAAGCGTTTCTGAAGCATTGGAAGGAGGTGTCTGACCAGGGAAAGCATTATTTTCAATATAGGAAATAGCATGGGAAGAGTGCTCTATGTTTGGAATGAAAGAAAGGTTTATATAAGCACTGTAGCAAGGGAAGGAAGAGGGAAGTGTGAGGCCAGGACCAAAGAGACAAAATGTGGAACTGCAGGATGTTTTGTGCCTTTGAAAGGAACAAGATTTTTAAGGATAGAACAGTGGTATTGAATGGGCTTATGAAAGAGGTGATTTTTTTTTGCTTTACTTTCCCTCCCACTCATACTGTTAGTTGTTAAAACCTCTTTATCAGTTTATCAGAATAGGCGTTAAACCTCAAAGAACATGACAAAATCAATCAGGTACATATTTTCAAGGTACGAGTGGAAAATAACCCAGGTCAGGCAAGGGTGTCTCTTAAACTTCAAAACTACTTGAAGATACATGTTTTTTCTTTTTAAAATTATAATTACTAACTCATTTGTTATACTGATTAATGAATTTAAAATAATCCAAAGTTTAAGTGATCATTCAAGAGACTGATTAATATCTACATTCTCTTGATGATAGTTCAGTCATGAGGGAGCATGGTGTGCTTCTGTAAAGGGAAACTTTCTCAGGATAAGGTATTAGGAATGGATACAAATTTCACTGATGGGGAAACTGAGGCATGGTGTCTCAGGGCAACATGGGATTAAGAGTCACACCTTCCTCTGGGTCTTTCAGTGTGTAACTGTTTCCTTCCTCCATGGGCCCTTGTCACAGTGGCCCAGGTACGTGGCTCTGGTGTGGGGTCTGAGCTGGGGGAAGGAGATGTAGATTAGGGGTCCAATCCATGCAGCAGGCAGCGCAGCTGCACCCTCGTGGCAGAGCAAGTGGTCTGACTGAGGAGCATGTTTCTTCTCAGCCACCTCTTTTGTTGCTCTGCTGTTCTGTTTTTGTCTTTTTGAGACAGGGTCTCCCTATGCAGTTCAGGCTGGCCTTGAGCTCACTTTGTAGCCCAGGCTGGTTTCAGACTCACAACGGTCTTCCTGCCTCAGCCTCCCAAGTGCTGCGACTACAAGCGTGTGCCGCCATGCCTGGCTTTGTTGCTCTGCTGTTGAGAAACCATCTGCTCCTGCAGCAGGCATGCGTGTGCTGTGAGCCACCCTGCACCTCTTCCCGACAAGCCCAGTGAGTCAAGGCCCTCCCCGCTGTTTGCACAGAGGGAAGGGCCCAGGCCTGCATGCCAGGCTGTTCACAGAGCGGTGTCTGGGCAGCAGCCAGCTGACCCTTTGCAGGCACAGGCTGCCCGGCAGTCAGGGGTAGACAAGATACCACCTGCCTCGGCTTCCCCAGCCATCCCGGAAGCTAGCACTGTGTGGGGTGTGGTAAGCACAGGCCACCTTACTTTTCAAAGGCTGCTTCTGTGGTGGTGGAAGTGTTGCCTGTGCACAGCTGTTATCTGAAATCTCATTTTGTTGACATTTTGAACAAGATCTGTCATAGTTAACTTTTTTTTTTTTTGACAGCAAAGATGTACATTTAGAATGGCAGTTTTAGGGAAAAAACAAGGAAAACTGCCACTGATGCTAAATGGTAGAGTTTATGACCTGGTACTTGTCTGGCCACTTCTCTTTGCATGCATCTGTACTATTTTTCCCCTGTTTTGTTTATTTTCTGTTAGTTTTTCAATGCTAGCTTTGTGCCAAGAACCTCATTCTTTTACTGTAATCCCTTAATAGTGGAGCACTGTGCCCATTTCACAGATGAGCAAAAGGAGAGATTAAACAACTTACCTAAGTCACAAAGCTGCTGAGTGGCGAAGTTTACATTCAGACCCTGCTATAGTCTACTCTAAAATTCTGTCTGCTGTCTTCAGAATTCTTAGAATTACTTGCATGTTTTTGAATTTTGGGGAAATACTAGGGTCTGTGGTATGTATTGTTTACTAATGTATCTTAATGCGGGGTTATGGTCTGGTAGTGACACGTGACTTCAGCATATTGGAGGTCAGAGAATCCTTTGAGTTACCAATATTCCACCAGTACAGGGAAGTGCACAGCAGGGATGCCACATTGTTCTCCCAAGGTAACCTGGCAAAGTGGTAAAGTGAGAACAGGAAGCTGGAATTCACACTTATTTCAAACGTTTCTCTGGTTTGATGACTATCTGGTACCTGCACTGTAGTAACGGTAGGGATAATACTGGGCACTAACATGAGATTTAAGTTTTAACAAGGCGTGTCTTTTCTCTGCTGGATGGAGGTAGATTATACCTAGGTATTTTTTACGTATTTAAGGAGTTTCTCATGGTTGGTTAATTGCTGAGTTTTGAGCAGGTGGCACTGACCCTTATGACACTGGATCAGGAAATGCTGATCCAATCTTCTGACCAAACTCAGTGGGATGGCAAGTTCATCATCCCTTCTCAGAAGGGTGAAAGGAAATGTGAGTTCTCTCTCAGGCTGCTGGACAGATATGTGGTTTCCTTTTAGGAAAGGTTGACCTTGGACTTTAAGAAATACATTTTTTCTTTTAGTCAGAAGAGATTTGAGAAGAATTCCTACCCAATCTATTTTTCCCAGTATTGGACGATCAGGCCCATTTCTTTTGTTTTCTGTGCCTCACTTTCTCCATTTAACAAATGAGGTTCATTTTAATAAGTAGCAGGAACTTCAGATACCTGGAGCAGTACTTCAGGAAAATACCAAAACAACATCAGAAACTTTGAATGTCACTGTGCATGTTAGGGAGGGAGCTGCGCTGAAGAGCCATATTAAGATTGCTCGATGCGTACGTGATTTTCCCCCTTACTATCTTCCATTTGAAACAGAAGGCATTTGCCGGAGCACTCTCTCTCCCCACCCCATCTATCTCTACACACACATGCAGAGTTTAGCAAAGTTGAGCCAGATTATCTTCTGAATACCAGGCGGTGTTCTTCTCAGTGAAGGGAAATCTGCTGTCCCCCACTGCCTCATTGCGGTCATGTTGGGAGCAGAGCGTTCCAGGGCCAGATGACAGGCTGTTCTCCTAGGGACTGTACCTTGGGGTATTGCTGTTGCCTTGGGAGAGGGCGGAAGTCCTAAGTAGCCAGCAGCACCCTCAGGTGCTTCTGAGTTACTGGGTATGAGGACAGTGGGGCGGCCAGTGGGGGTGGTACACCTGGCTGTAGCCAAAATGGAGGGAAGAGTTTTAAGTCTGGCAATTTTTGTTTGAGCCCTCACTTCATGTTTGCCTGAACAGTTTTTGAGCTCATGAAGTAAATCCTAGTGTGGCCACAAATTGTGTCTGCCCCTCAAACTGGGGCTCAGGATAGTGCCCCCTGTTTGACTAGCTTTGGGTCAGGTCTAAGGGGTGTTTGTCCTATATTTGCCCGGTTGAACATTTTCGACACTGGCGATTAGGCATGTCCTTCTGTTCTGTGCTCTGAGAATGCAAGAACTTGTGTCTGTTTTTACTCCAAGCTGCCAGATGATTGTCACATCTTCTCTACATTATTTCCTAATTCTTCTTGAAGGAGACAGCTCCTAGTGAGCAAGCTGCCTTTCTTTGGGGAAAAAGTGGGAGACTTAATAGGTTCACGTTTAGAAAGTACTCTGGAGTCATTAGCGATGCAAGGAGTGTTATTAAATTAGTGAGAGATACGATACAGAGCGGTGATGCAAAATACGCATCAGCTCCCCAAGGGTGAGTCATGTATGTGTGTACAGGAAATGCATCCTTCATTTCACGTAGCTCAAGAGTTTAAACTTAGACCTTCCTTGTCTCCTAATGGAAATCAAATGTTCTTCAAAACTGCTGCTTGCGTGTTTTCATCTCTATACATAGCTGTGTGTCAGGTATGAAGAGTGAGGAAAGTGGCTAATATTTATATAGTACCTACCATCTATCAGGTACTTTGCAAGGTGCTTTGCAGAAGTAATCACATTTTTGCCAATAAGTTGAATCTCAGAAAAGTTCTGATAACTTTGCCTGTGTTGTAGAGTTTCAAAGTCACAAATTTGTGCTGAGATCTTTGCTAATTACATAGTCTACTTAGAACTTGTGCCAGCATTCATGAAAAAGATTTTGGTTCCTGGGATCCTGTGGTATGTCCTATTTTCTCTTGTAGGCTTCTCAGTACTATCAGGGCTGGGAAGAAAACACTCAGTTTATCATAAATATTTACCATAGGGGTGTATAGGAGAAGACAAGACCAAAACAAAAACATGGCTCACATGCATTTTCAAATCCAAGACGGACACACTAAAGGTGACTAATAAACTCACTAAACTTGCATCCAGATTTGACGCTCTGGCTCCCATTTTTCAGATGGGAAATCAAGGACTGAAGTTGAGAGCTCCTCCCATGCTTGAGAATTTTCCAGGAAGGGGCCATTGGGAGACACAAGTCTAGGCCTCCAGGCCACTTGATGGAACAGGAATGTTTGTAGAAAAATAAACACACACATGGAATGAATCAACATTTACGTGGTAGACCTGGCGTCAACCTCTGCGTTAGTTGGAGATTTTTTAAAAAAATAAAATCTTTCTGCATTTCTGAAGGCTTCTCTTGGGGGATCTGAGTGGCTTTTATGTGCCCTCATCCATACTCGTATACTCTTGCTGATGGAAGAACTTTAAATTTTCAAGCTAACTTCAGAGTCTCCAAAGGATTTTGGGTGCTGGATGAGTAAAGTAGCGAATGAGTGGTTAATGAGACGGGGCGCTGGCAGCCCTGCCCTGATCCTAGAGCTCTGACCAGCACATGCTCATTGTCAGGGTGCGGGCAGTAAGCGATAAGCAGAGATGAGCAAGTCTCTAGTTACCCTCAACTGCCTTGCTTTGCAGGAAAATAATATTTTCAGTGCTTTTACACCCGGCTAATTCCAAGGAAGTAATATTTTAAATTCCTAAAAGCTGGTGCAAGATACACACTAGAAACCACCTGCACAAACTAATTACAATATTTGTGACTTCTCCAAAACCCTGTTTCAATAGTCTAAATGTAATTCATCCCATTTAGTAATTGCTGTTGGCTTTTACATTTATTTGTCTTGTGGACTTTTTGTGCCACAATTTCTACCATAATCTTACAATAGGTAAATTCTCCTTTTCCCATTTGGTAGATGAGACCTTTAAGTCAAAGGGAAAGGATTGTTAGGATTTTCCATAGTAAATAATCCTTGTGTCCCTGAATGACGCAGTCTCACTTCTATGAGGTTGGTTGTAATAATATTCCTAATCTGAGTCAGGGAAGATAGCCCCGGGTTTGAATTCAGGCTTGCTGCTCACTAATTTGTACTTAGGCAAAGTATTTAACTTCCCTAAACCTTGCTTTTCTGATCCTTACAATGGAGATAGCAATAAAGAGCTTTCAGGGATACTGCTAGGATTACAGATAATTTCTGGCAAATCCTTTTTTGCTGCCACAGGGTCTCAATAAATGATATTATCGTTATTTTTCAGGCCACTAATTTCTGTATAACTGTGTGTTGCTGCTGACACTGTTTTTACTTCAGTGGCTGTTAAAACTGTGGTTACTGTTAACCTGGTTACAGAAAATTTTCCACTTGACACCCTCAAAACCAAGTGGGCCAAAGCAGTCCCTGTGGCCAGTTACATTATTTTCCAGTCTCTCTCACGCATGCTTACTGTGCTTGTGTTCAGTTTCCCAAATCTTCAGTCAGATTCCCAAATCTAACATGTTATTTTCCGGCATTTCCTTTGCCACTTCAAGGAGGCAGCTTCTTGGAATCATCAGAATCCAAAATTAGTTTTATTGCTGAATTACTTGTCTTGGTCTCAGAATCCTTTCTTTTCTGGCAGGTGACCTAGGAGAACTACCATCTGGGAGGTTAGGACTCCTTGTCTCTCAGGTACCACTTTCTAAGCCAGGTAAAGGCTCCTATGAAGGATCAGGTCAGGGAATTGCTTTGATGGGTTTCTGAAGATACGGAAAAAAAACTGCTGCCCTTTCTTTGTTCTAAGGGCCCTGTCCCTCCTGGCCTGCACTATCTCAGTTCCAGCGATTTCCATAAGGTGTTTTGGACTTTAGATACCTGTACGAAGCATGTACCTTTAGAGTTCCCAAGGGGCTGCCTGCAGTGGTTGACATACAGCCAGAATCTGGCACCTAGAAAAGGGGATCATGTGTCTTTAAACAGCTGTGCACCAGTATGTGTAACTGTGCTTGCTAATCCAGTGACTAATTCCATATATCATAAAGAAGTAGCAGTGAGCCTGGCCACCAAGGCAGGGGTGTGTACCTTGAATTTACACACACACACACACACACACACACACACACACACACACTCTCTTCTCTGAATGTGATCTCGCTGCTCCCTGAACCAGAGCGAGCCCCTGTCTTCTGGTTCCTGTCCCTCCTGCTCCCTCTCTCCTCCTCCCCCTTTATTTACTCATCGGAGGGTGGGGCCCTGCTCAGTCTGAGTCAGGACCAGGCAGCTAATGAGAGCCATGATGGGGCATTCCACCGTGACAACTCATGATCCCTTAAGGAAAAGAATTTCCCAAGAAGATTCCTTGCCGTCATCGTGTTGTGACTGTGCCTGCCTTCCTCAGTTCTTGCCAGTGACCCTGACCCCCACTTCAGGTTTGTTTGCCACGGGCATTCCTTTTTTCTCCCTGCACTTCATTGCACCCCAAGGGTTAGGAGAGAAACTTTAGCCAGGGCATAAAAGCTGGTGTCTAATGGATACTCGCAGCCTCAGTCTTATAAATGTAAAAATGCTAATGTTACTTTAACTGAATGCTGGGGTAGCCACCATTTAGAGAACTTGAGGGGTTTTGTTTGTCCATTGGAGTCTGTGGCCCTTCCTCTGACTCCTCCACATAAATGGTTCCAGAAGATTCAGACACCAGGTGTCTGCTCTGGACATGGACCTCACCCAGCCACTCCCACGGCAGCTCCGCACACATGGCCTGGCTGCATCCTCAAGGAGTTCCATGTGTCAGAGTGGGCGGGGAGAGCTCAGCCTCTCCCATCTGCCCCTCTCTTTGTAGGGCCACCCATTCCTTATTGGCATCATCCTTGTACTATGACTCCACCCCTCACCAGCACGTCAGGCTCCTTCCTATCTGCCTCCCCTGTGCCTCGGGGACCGTGCCCTGCATTCAGTCTCCCTTGCACATGCGGTTGTCACAGAGCTCCTCCCTGGTTGGGAGCATGTAGCCACTCCTTGTGTATGTGGGTGGCATTTGTTATTCCCATTGGAAGTGACCTTCCAAGTGAAGGGTCCATGGCCCTCAGTCACAAGGTATTCCTATTCCTATTCCTCAGGTGGTCAGTAATTCTCCTTCTCTCTCTTTTGAAAAAATTTTTAAAAATAAGGTGAAATACACCTAACACAATTCACCATTTAAACTGTACATACAGTTCAGTTCAGCCAGGGGCAAGAGCTGGGCTCAAGTGGATGTGTCTTTCCCCTGAGAGTCTTATAAATATCAAAATGCAAGTATTATTTCAAATGAGTACTGAGCTAGCCTCTTCTGGAATTGTTTTTGGTTAGGGAACTTGAAATATTGGCCAATATCTAACTGCGGAGCCTTTCCACCCCACCTGGTGTCCCTTAGCAGCGAGCGTGGAGCCCATGTGCAAGGTACCTGCCTCTCCCTGCGCTCCAGGACCTGGCAGCGCCCCTCCCCCAGGGCGCAGGCTCGGCTCCGGCTCCTGCTTCTCTGTGGAGGGAGCCTGTGTACAGCTGGGCGGGGATAATGAGCGCTTTCACCAGCTGCGTGCAGACAGTTCAGTCCGGGGAGCTTGGGCTGTGGTGGTGACTGCAGTTTCCTAATGGCTTCCTGATGAGGCAGAGTCATTTCTCAGCAGCAGAGGAGGGCCATGCATCCCAGTCCCCCCTTCCTCACCTGAGCCAGGCGGATGGAGTGGCTTTATCTGCCTCCCTCTTTGCATTGATCACTTCTTTTCTCTCTCTCCACCTATTGGTCTGTCTTGCTCATTGATCCGGAGACTAGGTCTGCCTGGCAACCAGACAGCCTCCAGAGTTGCTCCTGGGAGAGGCCGTCTGCATGGGGCCTATGTGGGCGAGACTGTGGGGCAGCAGTGGGATGGTCCAAGCCCTCAAGTCCTGGGCTGGGGCCATTAGGAGAGACCCATTATGAAAGACAGGAAGAAAACTGCTGGCTAACAGAAGGCAGTGCTAGGTGTAGCTTGGGCCGTGCACTCTAAAATCATTTGCAGGTAGAAGTGGAGTTGCATGCTTGCTTCTGGCTGTCAGGCCTTTTTGGGTTAGGCAGTTTCTTTAATTAGAGGCTGATTTTATATCCTGGATTTGTCATTGGGGTTTGTTGTGTCCCCTTAGCCCTGTCCCTCTGTTTGGGTTATGCTGTAGAGACCATCAGTGGTGCGGGAACCGTAGTGTTTCAGAGCCTGTAGTTGACACCATGACATTTTGTTCTCCTTTCAGTGGTTTTCAGGGAAAGGTCCGCAGATCTCTGTAGTTCATTGCTATCTTCACATCTTTCTGTACTGACAAGAATAGCACGCTTAAACTTCTGAGCTGGTGCGCACTGTGATGTTGTGCAGTTAAAGTTGTGTTAAGGGCTGCTTGCCATATGATCCCTGGTATAGGATAGGGATCTGTTTGAAGGAAACTCATCCACACTAGAGTCTGACAACTGTTACTCAAAATTTGTAACCTGCAGTGGGAACAATGTAGATCCATAAAGTCCTCTCATTTCCGTTGGATCTTTAGATGGCTTGGCCCTGTGGTTCTTGAGGACTTGAGGAGGAGTAGTGTTTGTCCTGAGCGATGAACCAGAGCTTGTTAGTAGTAAAGACATGGAAGAGACCCCGACCCTCCCAATCCACAGAGGTAAGTAAACAGCAGCGGTGGAGAGGAAAAAAATACCAAACAGGGAGTCGAGAGTTCTAGAATTAGTAACCATGTGACTGAAGGCAAGTTGGTGTCACCTCCCTGAGCTTCATTTCCCCATCAGTAAAAGAAAAAAGTCTGAAGTAGATGACATCTAAAGCTCCTTCATTATTCCGTGTTCCAGGGACCCAGGATTGGACCCCTGACCAGTGACCAGAGCAGTTCGTTCTTCTCTCTACAGGCAGCATCCTTTTCATTCACGTTATGATCACGTCTGGTTGCCAGGCGGGAGAACGTCCCTCCAAGGAGCTGTTAAACTTTTATAGCAAATTCTGTAAATTCTTTTCTGCTTTTTGACTGTAGATAAGGTTTTAGGCATCACACAGGCAGAGTGACGGCAGGGACGAAGCAGAGACAGGGGTTGATTACTTACTGCTCTAGGCCATTGCAAAGGCCAACCCTGAAGAGATCGGGGCCAGAATTATAGATTAGGTAGGTCTGCACAAGCCATGGAGTAGCTCCAAATGATAGGATTAGTGGTGAACCCCATGCTTTAGGGACAGTTAACCATCGTCCTTTCAGTGCTTATCTCTCTGGGTCCTAAGTACCCCCTTAACAGCTCAGGCAATGTCTGAAATGACTACCTCAGTGTCGAAATCAACAGGATTTCTGGCACATTAGGGACATACATTTGGGTTAACAGAACCAAGATGAGTCTTTATTCTGAGTTGTTAAACGTACAAAGCCTGAGACTGAAACTGCATCTGTTCTGGATTAGGCAGTGCCATTGGGTTTTGGTGTGCTGTGGTGGAGTGCAGGTGTTTTTGAAGACTGGGATAGGTTGAGGGAGGGCCATCTCGTGTGCTTGCCAAAACACACTCAGCTTGAGAACTTCTGCATCTCCTCTGATGTCAGTCTTGCTTCAGGGTAGGAATGTGTGTCTTTCTGCGTTCTCCTTACTCCTAGCATGTGGCTCCCATGTGGCTCTCTTGAATTACATGGAGATGAGTCAGCAGGGTTTGTGGAAAGAAGGGAATGTGTAGCTTGTAGGGAGCAGGGGTAGAGAGGGGTGGAGGAAGCAGTGTTTGAATGAAATGCTAGACCGGGTTAGGAGGGCCATGGACCCACTGAGATCTTCACCGGCCGGTGTGTTTTAGGTCACATGCCCCATTTGTGTTTCCTTCGCTGCCATCCGCACAGAATGAAATAAGAACTGGAGTGTTTGCTTGTTGGGGTCTTGTACATACCATCTCAGTTATCCTGGTAGAGTGAGTTTATTAGAGCACCCTCCAGGTGGCCTCAACTTTGAGCACTGTGAGCCATGCATACACTTCTGAAGTCTTGCAAGGGCTGGATCATCCAGTGCATCCTGTTTAACCGTTGCTTGGTCCATGGCCCCAGCAATATCCAGCCCTTGGATGCTCTGTGTTTAAGCTTTTGCAATGATAAAAGATTGACATACTTGTCGGTAGTTTCTTCCCAACATAGTGACAATGCGTAGGATAGTCTCTGTGTAGTACCCTCAGCTATTTAAATGAAAAGGAGGACATGATCTTATTTAGTTTCCTTTCTACTTAAGTGTTTTTTTTAGGAACAAGGAAGGAAGTCAGTGACAGGAACTCCTGAGGCATGAGTGGAAAGCTGAAGTCACTCTTTCTGTAGGAGATCTGTGCAATGAGCCCTGAATTTCTCGCCTTTGGGAGAGTCTAGCTTTTCCCATAGAAGTTTTACAGCCGTTGGGCTTTTCTGGACCTGGGGGTACAATGCTGACTGTCAGCGGCCTGTTCATGCTGAGATGGGTTGACAGTCAGGATAAAGGCAATGCCAGGGCCTCCGCAAGGGCTTGGGCTGCGCCTTGCCACGTTCTTCCTTATACCAAGCCTCTGGGGCTGGTGTCTGTCACAGGCTGGTCTGCCCGTTGGTGGGCCTTTTAGTAAGTTTGTAGGAGAATTACGAATATAAGTGACTAGTTGGGATGAACTGAAATAGATGATCACTCCAAAATTATGTTGGAGCAAAGGATGAAATTCCAGAAACTTGAGAAAGTGTCAAAAGGAGCAAAAGTAAAGGGAAAGATGAGATGTCGTTGTATGTGATTTTAGCTTTTGGTTTCTTTATTCAGCTCCAAAGAAGTGAGGAGCGAACTTTCCCATTTGGAAAAGCTCCTGAAGCAGAGGTAATTATCAGACTGGTAACACCGTTGGCCCCCATGGATTGGTTTGTTTGGCCGTGGCCTCTCTGCCTACCTGCAACCGGTAGAAGACACATTAATTGCCTTGAACTGAGCACAGCGGCCGTTATCTTCCTGATTCCCCTTCTCAGCTGCGACTGCGTTTCAGAAGTAGGCAAGCATACTTCTTCGCTTGGCTAAAGAGAGCCTTTAGGTTAAGAAGGAACTACTTGAGCACAAAAGAAGCCATTCCTAAGCAGGCAGCATTCTTGGTGACCTCATCTTCCTCCCAGCCTAGGTCCCGTTGGAGCTATGCATACGGGGCAGACTTCCAGTTCCTCCTGTCTGGGACTCACAGTGGCAGATATAAATAGATCAAGACTTTGTCTGTAGCATTGTTCGCTAACTGCCCATTGTTTCTGGAAGCAAAGCATTTTTGTGCCATTGCTGCTGCTGCTGCTGCTGCTGCTGCTGCATGGTCGCCTTCCTTTTGCTCCCCCCTCCCCTTGTTTCCCTTTCTTTCTCTGTGTTCCTGTGCCAAAGTCAGAATCTCAGCTCAGCCATTTCCATTTACCGCCTTTGCACTTGTCTGGTACGCAGGGAGAAATGTGAGGGGAAAACTGGCTCCACAAAGTAGATCATCTGAATACTGGCCTCATATTTTGATTCCAGTGATGCTTTTATCTGAGGTTTTCTATGATATATTTGTGGTCAGGGGAAAGATATATGGATCTGATGATAGTAGAGTCAGGAGGATTTGTAACTGGTTGAACAACAATACCCCAAGGGTCTTGATTAATGCATCGGTGTCAGAATAATATGCAGTCCCCGGTGTTAGGTTGTGGAGCTCAGTACTTGGTCATTGTCTGTTCAAAATGTTCTACCAGAGGCTTAGAATAGAAGTGCAGAAAGCATGCTTAGTAAGTTGCAGGTGGCTCGAAGCTGAGGTGGATAGCAAATAGGCGAGGGGGGGTTTGTGATATAACAAACATTGCGTGTGGAGATATGGATCAAAACAAGTAAGGTGAAGTTTAATATGGAGAAGTGTGCAGACTAACTTGGCTGTAAAATTCACTCAATAGGTGCAGCACTGGCTCATTATCAGTCTGTGTGGATGGAGAAAGGCGTTGAGGTTGGCAGTGTGCCTGTTAGTGTTGTTCTGGTCTTCACCAACTGACGTGTAACGAGGAGGATCATCATCATGTTGATCTCATTTTATTCCTGAGGAGCACGCTGTGGACTTTTATGATGCTCTGTAGGAATACAGGCCCACAGGAATTGTTCTCTGTAGATGGCAGGATGGGGAGCACAGGTGCAAAAAATATGCCGCCGTGAATTGCTGAAGGAACCAGAAAGAAGGAATGCAAAAGGAGAAGACTAAAGCATTTGAGAAAGTGTTAGATGAAGACGGATTAAATTTGTGCTGCATGGCTTTAGCCAACAAGGTTGATGGGTAAGACACCTGAGAAGATACAGTAGATTTGAATTGAGCAGGGGTGAGTTTTTCGTTTGTTTGTTTGAGTGCTGAGGACTGAGTCCAGGGCCTCACCCCCGAGCTATGCCCACACCCCCTTTTTATTTTTTATTTAGAGTCAGAGTCTTGCTAAATTTGCTAAGTTGCCCAGGTGAGGCTTGAACTTGCAGTCTTTCTGCCCGGTAGCTGGGATTACAGGTGTGCACCACCACACGTATGTCGCGTGCTCACTTCAGAGTAGTTATTGTGACTTATAAGTGAAGTTCGAAGGCTCACAGCATGGAGCAACTGAACATCCTCTGTGAGAAGCACGGGGTATTTTCTCTAGTTCTGCTCTTCCACGGACTATAACTCATTGCTTTCTCAAATGGGAGGCCTGGACAGGGCTGTGCATTGGTTTAGTGCTGTGGTTGGCATATGGAGAGACTTTGTTTCTTCTCCAGGGAAAAGTGGGCTTAGTTTTTTTATTTTTTGTCTCGTTTCCCTAGGTTGAAAACCCGACAGTCACCCTGCATGAATGTGTATGAGTATGCATTTTCCTTTCTGTCCAGATTTATTTATTAAAAGAAAAACACATCTGCATAAAAAAGCCTTAGAACTCAGGAAGAATGTCCACTTTGTTTTTCTTTCTGCAGCACCAAGACATGTGGGGTTTGAGCTTCCTCTGAGGGGTTTTTGAAGACTGGCTTTCATCTCAGACAAGGCTTTTTCCCATTGGAAACATGGTGCTTTTTTGGTTTAAAAATGTATTTATGTCATGTATAAATAAATAAGAAAATGGGGAGAGACTTTCCTTTTAAAATTGATAGAAAACTGTTGCTTTCTGAACATCGTTAGTTGGGAGTTGAGTTGCTGCTTCTTTTCAGCCTGTTTACACTCTGCCTTCTGTCCCTTTATTTTGGACAAAGTTTTTCTCATGTTCCTTCCCCTGCTTTCTCCTCTCTTTTCTGTTTCCTTATGGGCTGGTTTTTCCCCTTCCTCTCCTCCCAGCTTCTGTGACTGCTTCCTGTATGGCCATGGCCCCATCTGCCCCGGCTCCCCTCTCCTTTGTCAAACCCTGCTCCCCTCCTTCCTGGTTCGCTCAGAGCCTCTGCGCGCTCCCTGGAAGAGGCCCGTCTCTGTGTTTGTTTCCTGCGTGGGAGGGAGAGGCAGGCCTTGGGAAAACAGTTCAAAAGTGCAGAAAAACTTTACCTCTTCCAGCCTAAATAAACAGGCTCCACTCCATTTGTTTGCCCAGATTTTTCCGTCGCCCGTGGAGAGAACTCCTCATCCTCCACCTTGTTCAGCTTAGCCTTCTGGTGATTCTCAAGACCCCGTTCCTCTGTGCCTGTTTTGCCCCCAGACGCAGTGCCAAGTAGGCCGTGGGCTGAGGGCCGGAGCAGGCCAGTGCTGGGTTGGCTATGCAGTGGTGCCTGTCACTCTGTGTGTTGCAGCTGCTGTCTGCAAAGCTTGGTGAGCAAGGCTGTCTCTTCATTCCAGGGGAAAGGAAGAGCAGTGATCTTGTGTCCCATCATTTCTTCCTCCCTCTTTTAGGCCTGCAAATAAGTACACATAGAAAACACCAGGTGTGTGTGTCTGACGATCTGGATTTGAGTCCTCGTTATATCACTTCACTGCTTGGCCATCCTCTTTAATTCACTTATGTAACCTTTATGAGCCTCAGTTTCCTCATCCATAGGGTGGAGGTCATAGTAAAGCATGTTTCCAGGTCACACTAACATATTGGAGAGAACGCTTTCTAAACTGTCCAAGTCTATTCAGATAGCAATGAAGACTGTTATAGGTAGGAATAAATGAAATTAAAATAAATTGGTTATTTAAGTCAACCAACACCTTTAGGGTCTTAGAGGGTAATGCCTCAAAAATGATAGAAGTAGGAGAAACTAGGATAATAAAGAATAAGACATAGGATGTCAAATATTTTCCATCTTGAGTGGTGTTATCTTAAGTCACATTAATACCAAAAGCCTTAAGACTTTGTCATGAGTATTTTAGTTGAAGGCAGGGCAGGGGTTTTCTTCCTTCAGAAGTGTAAGGGTGGGAAGAGGAACTCAGGGTAGAGGGCTTGCCTCGCTGGTACAGGCCTTGGGTTCTGTCCCCAGCACCAGAGAAAGAATAGTAGTGGAGGCACCCAGAGGATGCAGCGAGCTATTGGCAGAGCTGTGGAATTGAAAGTGTCTAACTCGTACGTTTCACCTTAGTAATATGGACACAGTGGATCTGTGTTTTCATGACAAAGAAATCCCACCCTTCCAGGACATTTAGGACTTTGACTATATAAAAATGTTGTCTGGTGAATGTCAAGTGTAGTCTATATAGGCAATACTTTGAGACATCGGAAGCACTATATACACTCTTAAACTGATCATTTAAGAACTTTATTCCCTTAAAAAAAAAAAAGAACTTTATTCTTAAAATACTATTGAGATGATTCTTATATGCAGGAATCCTAATCTTTGCAGTTAAAACTTCCTTAAAAAAACTTGTTTTGGGTACTGAGGATTGAACCTATGGTCTCACAAATGCTAGCCAAGTGTTCTACCTCAAATCTACACCCCTAGCTCGCAAATCATTTCTTCAAATTATGGAAGTGTCATTAAGTGGAAGGCTTGTAAGCAACTAGGGTACAGTGCAACTGGAATTTTGGAAAATTCCAAACATGCAGAAAAGAGTTTTGAGCCCAACATACTTTTCTGTTGTGCCACATTGATTCTAAGATGGCATTCATAGGGACTTTGTAAAACTGAAAGTCCATTGGTCTTGCCTAGCTGTGACATGTTGTCATGGCAAACATAAATGGTACGACAAGGATTTCCCCTTTAGTAGAGACTGGAGGATGGAGAATAGGTAATAAATTAGTCTGTTTTGTTAAAAAAAATAGCCAGTTTCCATTTATATCTCAGAATCTGACTTTTTTTTCATTTTTCTCATTTACTCAGTTGTTTAATTGTGCCTGGGGAAATTGCCAGATTCCTTCTGCTTACTCACTCTAAGCATTAAGAAATAAAATGTTAATATTTTTCCAGGCATATTTTATACAATGCTAAACTTCAATAAAGTAAGCAACAATTTATGGAGCATCTACTGTGTTCTGTTAGGCTTGGGAATTTTCACAGGCCTGTCACATGGTCCTCACTGCAAGTCAGGTAAAGCATCATACGGGTCAAAAGCAAACTTCATCTCTGGGTCCTTGAGGTCTGTTTCATGCACCTTCAACTTGCCAGGGCCAGTAGAGAAAACATTTAGAAGTCTTTCCAGCAGGGTGTCTTCATTCAAATATTTCCTTTCCATTTGCCCAATCTTTCAGATGGGACATTTGAACTATTCTCAGGAGCAGAGCAAGAAAATGTAGCTGCAGGACACAGGGGGTGATTCTGTTCTCTGGCTCGGATCCTGGAACGGAAGAGGCTCTCTGGGTTTCCCTGAACACCTGGAATTGATTTGGGTTGGGCTCTGCTTCCACTACATTTGTTGAGGTAGAGGATGGTGGAGGGGCTAGGAAAGAAATAAATCCAGTGATTAAAAATAGCTTTTGCATGTCAGGTGCCTGAGTGAATTTGGGAACATGCCTGCAATCCCTTTTGTCTGGCAGGTCTGAACTCTGGTGCTGCCGAATTACAACTGCTTTCATTTGTTTTTCCTGCTTCCCTACCATGTAATGGTCAAGGGCTCATTGGAACCATGTGTGAGCCTGGTGAGTCACAGGTCCTCAGGACTCCAGCGGTAATAATGTGTTAAAACTCCTTCTGGGGGATGGGCCGGGGGTGTACGCATGGAAGGAGAGAGAAGCCTGAGGTCATTTCCTACAGATGTTCACCATGCCTGGTCTGCTCTGTGGGCTTCGTTCTCAAGCGCCGCTGCTGCGGGCCCAGGCCAGCTTCTTGGTGCAGTTGGGAACGTGCTTTGTTCCACAACAGCTTCCCTCTGTGAAGGGCAGCTTCCCCCTGCGAGAGGGATCTAACTCGGAGTTGGCAAATTGTACACAAACAGCGTGCATTCCCTGGTGGTTGTGTGCATTGGCAGCACCACCAAGATGCTGTAACTTGAGACTGGCTTACATTTTTGGGCAGTCAGGTCACTGGAAGGTGAATTGGGGATTTTCTGTGCAGCTTCTTTTTCCCTTCTTCTGAGTGGTTTTTATTGGCTGATGCATTTGAGAAGGATTGGGTGTTAGAGATGAGCAGACACCCAGTTGTATGTTTCCCTAACTGACAGGAGTCCCTTCCAGGTCTGTGGTGTCTCATTGTTTGGGACAGTGATGGACTGCTAGGTTGGAATGGGTGGGCTCCCCTCCCCCACCCAACAAGTGCACCAAGCCATTTATTGCTTAGCCTTTGTGAAGCCAGGGTCTGGTTGTTCCGCAGTGTTTATCACAGCATTAGGATTATGAAAACTGAGCCAGTGACTGAAGAGGACTCTTATCTCTCTCTTTTGCATTAACCCCTTAACCAGAAGCAGGTGAAGGTCTTGTCTGTCAAGTGTCTAGTGTGTCTTACAGCAATCAGGAGTGGATGGGAGACAAGATACTACTGATACCTTCAACTCTGCTTCCAACCCACCCTTCCATGGACAAAAGGACAACAGAGACTGGCTCTTGCTTTCTCTTTCACATTCATCTAGGATCATTAATCTCTTTATTGGGCCACTAGCAACTTCCCAGGGACAATCAACTGTGGAGCCAGAGCACTTAGTCTCCATGGCCGAAGCCACTTCTCTATTTGTGTTGGTTTAAAGGAGTAAAACACCTTGTCTTCTACAGCCGGTCTTGTTCTAGGCTACTTGGCCACACCCTACGTTTGGCAGTGCCATTTTGGTGCTGGCCACAATTGCTAGGCTACTTTTACATGCTCCTAGTGACAGCTGAAAGATTAAGAACACACAACTGTTAGGAAGGATGCTACTGCTTTTTTCTTCATGCAGGACTTGGGAGTCAGAGGGTCATAGTTACTTATTCACTAGTGTCTGTGAAATTTTCCCCTTATCACTTTCCAGCTTATCAGTCTCATTTGAAATCATCACTTTTTGGCCCACCTTTGCCAGTTTCCAAATCATGATGCTGTTACTTATAAAGAAGGTCTGTGGTTTAAATGTGCCCATAAGTGAAATTCTATGTAAGCATCAGGGAAAGCATTTGAAGCCTCATTTTCTAGTATATCTGCCTCTTTTAGCAATCACACTACAATCTTCCTTCATCTGAAAAGTATCTTTCTGACACTAAAATATTAGTGGTTGAAAATTACTGCCTGAGATCAGCTGTATAATTCTTGAGTGTGTGTGTGTGTGTGTGTGTGTGTGTGTGTGTGTGTGTGTGCGCGCTCCTCTGTGTGAGATGAAATACAAACTGGTAATGCTGATAGTTTTTTAAAAAGGTCATTAGAGCATCCTCTGTACTTTTGTATGTGTGAAAATTGCCAAATGAAAACTGTAAAATCCTATGGGGTATATCAACATCACATCACCTATTGTAAGGGAATTGAATGACTTATCATTGTGAGTACAGTAAAGCTAAGATTGAGATCAGAACTCCCGGATTTTGACTAACAAGCCAAGTCAACCTTGGTTTGTGTATACCCTTCCTTTTCTTTTTTCCTTATCTTTAAGATCCTCTCTTTCACTTGGACAATTATGTTTTCTCCTCTTGATATGAACTGTAAGGTTTCTTTTTTGTCAAAGAAACATTTCGGTAAGCCTTTGTGTGACTAATTAACCTTATATTATGTGTACGGTGGCCCGTTAGGGTGACTCAGGGCTGAACACAGACAGGGAAGGAAGCTGGGTTGTCATTTAACCTGTTTGCTTCATATGAAAGGAAGTCTCACTCCCCTTGGTTTCAGGAGAGAAAAATACAGATGATTCTGTAAGTGGCTTTTAATAGTGTTTTTATGCCAGCCATATAAAATGCAGGGTTTCTTGGAATGGTTTTGTTTAAGTGTTTATTTCCTTAAATGTGTCTAATTATCAAACTGAAAAATAAAAGCTTTCCTCTCAGCTCTGAAAATTTTAGTTTCCTTAGATCTTGGATTGAATCTGACTTGTAGTGGAACAGAACAGAAAAACTCTGGATTTTAAGGAGCTGTAAGGCTGGTTTCTGGCCCTTGACTTTAGGCCAAACAAGTCCTCAATTTCTCTGAGTTTTGGTTTCCTCATCTGTAAAGTGGGATGTCTGTAATACCTTCCAGGGCCTTCAGAAGTCTCTGTTGTGGGGATATTACAGAATTGTGTTACGTGAAGTGTCTTGGCAAAGTATAAAACTGTTCTTGGATTGAAGGCATGTTACTCAGGCTGCCTAGATTATGACAGTATCCAACACACTCCTATAATCCCAGTCCAGAGGTCTCATGAGAGTGAGATCTAGCCTTGGATTTCTTGTCTTTAGCTGTGTGCCTCACCACCTAGACCTAGGATACTCAGTCTTAATCACTGAGTGAGAGCAGCCAGAGAAAAGACATGTATAGTCTGTAAGCCTCATGTCATGAACTACTTACTGAACAAAAGCCACCTGAAGTGTAGTCTGTGTGAGATTGGTATAAGCTGTACGGTGTCACCCAATTCAGAATGGTATAAAAGACACGTGAAACACTCTTGAAATGTCCTTAGAAACTGAACCACCCTTAGCTTTGAATTACATACAAATAAAAGGTAACCGTTTTTTTCCGTTTTACTTGAGGCATGTATGAGGTGGTTCAGCCCCCAGTGACACGTGAACATGTTTCCCTGCATTCAAAATGCTTTTGGCTTATTATACCCTACAGATTCAAGGAGAGTTCCTTGCTCGCTTCTGCCCTGATACTTTACGATGTTGGGACGGTTATTTGTTTACTAGTGTCTGTGGAAACTTTCCTGTTAGAAACCTGGGGTAATTCTTACAAATCTTAACTCAGATTTAGGATCAGTGGACAAGAAGTCTTGTGGGATTGCTGTGTGTATCTGTTTGCAATTTCCAGCATATTGTGTTGAGTCTCCACTGTATTAGAATAGGTATTTCTTTGGGTCAGTCCTCAGCATTTTGAGACAAGTATGCTATTTCAATTTTAGATCTGTAATTATTAACACAAAGGCAGTTTCAGTATTTTTCCATAAAATACAATTGATTAGTATCTGTGGAGGTACTAACGTCCATCTGCTCCCAAAATTAGAAACAATTGATACATAATATAAAATATTATACAGTGACAGGTTATAAGGTAAAATATTTTAAGAATAACGGAGATGCCTACTTGGGTTAAACCATTTCAGATTCTCCACCTGAATAATGATTTAATTATTATTTTTTTATTTGAATAATGAACAGAACTTCTGCATTCATAAGCAGCATTGAGGAACTTTTTCATTGTTACTTTATGATAAGTTTAGTATTTTCATTAATACCCATGTTTGAACATGATTATTCATCATCAGTTAAATGCAGCGCCTACACCACAGAAGAGGTGGTTCTGGACACCTCTGGCCAACTGTTCATTTACATGTAAAGGAGAATTTTTCTAAACCAAAGTTTTATACTTTATAAATATGGGCAAAAGTTTCCAAGGACAGTGATACTCAAGATCAAATCCACATGCAGGTGTCTCAAGTGCATAGAGATGATTTCTGCTGGTTGGGCTGTGAGCTTTGGTAGGACCTCAGCTCTGAATTTCATAGCTGGAGGCGCAGTGCCGGGCACCAGCAGCTGGGTTCCTGTACAGCTGCAGCTGACCACATTTGGCTTGGACTTTGGGAGATGGCACGGAGGTGGATCGGAAAAGGTGATTTCAGCTGTTTCCCCTAGAGAGAAAAAGTCAGTACCTGAAAATGCCACTTCTCTCACAGGAAGTGGGAGCCTGTGTAGAGAATTGTCCACTCAGCATTCCTGCCCAGACCATGCTACCTACCAGTGTATGGAGTCACAGGAAGCAGACTTGGGAACCTCTTTCTTAGGCTGTCAGCTGGTGTCCTTGACCATCTCCTCACGGAGTAACACACTGCCCAGCCTTTCATGTTAGAAGATGCCTGGGGCCTCCTGGCCATTGCATCCTTCTGTTCCCATCTACAGCAGAACCAGTGCCTGTCCCCTTACCCTATCCTGCATTTTCCACATGGGTTGTCCTGGCCAATTTCTGCCATCAGTTCTTTTCATCGAGTCATAAATCTAAAGGAGGGAATAAACACACAAAACAAAACCGACACAGTTCAAGTTCATGAATTTATGTTGGATGAGAGCGAAGTGGGGGGAAGTTGATGCAAATCTGGAAAACTTTAATTTACAAAACATTTGTTGGCTTTGTGTATTTAGACCTTGTGCTGGGAGCTGGAGAGGCAGCAGTTGTCTCTTCTTTCAGAATCCACATTCTCTGGTTAACTAAAGAGTCTCTTTCTATGTAGTAAAATTGACCTCTACTATAAAGGAGAGATATTTCTGGACCTGCTGCTTGGCTGTTCTGGGATGTGAAGAGTGGGGGTGAACGGGGAGCACTGATGTGTTTCTTAGTGACTCATGTGGTGATTACTCCATTGTTTGAAGGGCTAGATGTTATGTAATCCACGTTCTATCCCCCCTCCCCCCGTTTTTTCACCCCAAACAATCTGGGATTTTCCATCATTTTGTCAGTCTTCCTGGAGGCACACTGATTTTTCCATTAGATTTTTTTGGGCATGTCCCAAGGCAACCCAAACTCACCACTCCCTGGAACTTCAGATTCCTCGTCACTGGCAGGGGTTGGGAGAGCAGCTAAGTGGGCCTGTTTTTCCTGGGCAGATCTGGACTCTACAAACAGTTTCCTGACAGCCCGGCTGAGAGGCAAACAGGAGAGAAGGTGTTGCCTGCTCTTATTTCATGCAGTGAATTCATTCATTCCATTCATTCTGACATTGAGAGGCAGTATGCTGTACAAGTTTGTTCTATTTTGGGATCATCTGTTGTCATCTTTTCCCTTCTGTTTCCTTTTTATTCAGCCAATAACATGTATGTGTGTTTAGGGATTTCTTTATAAGTAGCAAAGTTTAGAAATGCCTAATTGAGGAACTTGTGTAGCACCCTTGCCTGGAACTAATTTTAGAGGGCATTTTCAACATGCAGTACACTCAGGACTTTAGACTTCTAGAAATTACTACAGTGACGTGCATCACTGCTGAAGGGCAGGCACAGGAGGACTTTGACTTTAGTCATATTTCTGTGCCATGCTGTGAATGCAGTCTGGAAAAGTGGGAGGTGCTGGACTTAGCATAGGTAAAGAAGCTTGAGGATCTAGCAAAGGATGACATCTTCGTGTATCTGCAGGTTCTGATATCACACTCTCCTTCACCCGCATGTAAAGCAAGTTTTGTCAATTTTCCCTTCTGTATGCACCTTGGTCTGCTTGTCTTAACTCGAGTTGCCAGCTTCCTAGTCAAGTCACCAATGCAATAACTGTCTTACAAGTCTTCCCACATCCATTCATATACAGCTCACGCACCATTCTTTACAGAACAGCCGAAGAGACCTTAACATGTAGGTCAGGTAATTCTCCTCTATAAAACTCTCAGCAATTTTCTGTTTTACTTAGGATAAAATGATAGACTCCTTAATGTGCTGCCTGCTTACCTCTTCACCTTCATCCCAGGCAGCTGTTCTCCTTGATTCTGCTCAGCTGTGTTGGTCCTTTTGCTACTAACATACATCAAGCCTCTGTTCTGTGTCATGATCTTCATTTGTACTTCTCCTTTGTCTAGCACTGGGGTCCTCTAACTTTATTGCTCATGAGGATCACCTGGACTATGTGCCAAAAGACAGATTTTTAGGGTCCACCCTCAGACATTTTGACTAGGTAGGTTTGGAGTGAGGCTGAGAGTTTGCATTGGATAATTTCCATGTGGTGCTGATGTAGCCGCTCAAGGCACCCCACGTGGGAGCCGCTCATCTAGTGCACTCTTTCCTCCCTGAACTTGTGGGTGTCTTTCAGATTTCAGGTCAGGTCTGTCTTCTCCTGGGATTCCTAGGTGTCCATTAACATGCATCTTGTTCTTTTCTTTAAAGTCTTTATCAACACTATATTTGAATAATTGTGATATAATTTTCTTAAAATGACCAAATCTATTGCAGGAATCAGATGCATAGAGGCCATTTCTCTCTTGTTTCCTGCTCTTTCTTTCTGTAATTCCTTAAATAGGAAAAGTGCTACATAATTATTGTCTGAATGAATATTACTCTTGTTATAGGTACCTGGAAATAAGAACTGTAACGCCAAAGTTTCAAGTGAGTATAACAGATGAGCAGGGACTCTGTAGATTCAGGAGTAGAGATATACAGAAAGAATAAGCACGTTTGTAGTCAGGGGTGCAGGATGTTTTAGGCAACAGTTAGTTTTTTTTTTTTTTTTTTTCAGCGAGGGCCCAGCACACCCTGGAAAGCCCCTTCAATTGTACCTGCTTGAATGAGAACGTGAACAGTTCTTTCTTTACTTGCCTTCTGCAGTGTTTTGAGTGTTCAACTATATATTTAACTTTTTGTTACTCTTAGCCATTTTTTTTCTTACAGATATGGAATGTGCAGATGTTCCACTATTAACTCCAAGCAGCAAAGAAATGATGTCTCAAGCACTGAAAGCTACCTTCAGTGGTTTCTCAAAAGAGCAACAACGACTGGGAATCCCCAAAGGTATGCTGTTGTAGTTGGGAAAAGGACCTGGGGCCAGATCCTTAGGAAAGGTTTGTTCACTTGCTTGTCATGTGTGAGGTGGGCTTTAGCCAACTCATGGTTAGATCAGTAGCTGTAGGTTGTTGCACACCTCTGTTAGAGCAGTCATAGACACACAAGCTTGAGATCCACCCTCGCTAGGCTTGGCACTGACATCTTGGTTTTGGGACAGTGGTTCCTGAACCTGTTTACATGTTCAGATCTCCTCCGGATCTTTGAAAACTTCGAAAGTCAGGTCCTATTCCGGTGGCATTAGTGTAGTATTTCCTAAACTCCTTAAATGATTCCAGAGTGCAGACATGTTTGAGAAATTTTGTTTCAAGGTCGCTCTGGGCCACCAGCATATGAACTCAGTGAGCTGCATTTCTTGGAATTTTGCTGACTGGTCTTTTTTCTTCCATGTACTTTGGCAAAATATGTTGGCTCTTCATGGAAATGCTTATCTGGTAAAGGTTATTCAGGAATAGAAAGCGTCTGAAATGTCAGAAAAGAGAAGTGAATGGAGAACATGCCAGCCTTCACTAAGAAGCAGTTCATGAGCAACTGAGAGCAGAAAGAGACTCTCCTTTGAGAGTCAAACTGTCTTTAAATCATCCGCTGGTTCCACTGCTAGTTGAGAGACTTTAGCCTTACCAAACTCTTGCTTCTGACATTCTTCTGACATTCTGACATTCTCTTCCCGTCTTCTCAGTTTTACTATAGACCTTAGTGGACAGCATTGCTAAGTATCCTTTGAGGATCACAGGGAAGAATACGGTGAATTCTGGCTACTGGGCTTCCCCAAAGCTCATGAATAGTCTGTTAGATTGAAGTGGGTCCCCTTGGGACAGCTGTGACATAGGAACTGCATCCTGCTGTTACCTGAGCTCCTCCAGTGTCACTGGCAGGTGTAATTGTGTCAAACCACAGGCATACATGTAGGTTATAAGTTGTCTATACCACAGTGCTCCTCAAAAGTAGGGCCTATGTTATCTACAGACTTTGCAGGATTTCCAGTATAATATAGGTACCTAATAATGTAATCACCCAGTACCATTTGAATGACTTATTCTTAGTAATTGCTGTAATTGTTACTAATCATATTGGCTAAGATAAAAATAATTGGAAATAATGATCCCAAATATATTGTAAGAGTTAAGAGCCTGTATAATCTGTAGAAAACACTTTGTCTTGTTGTTACTGCTATTACAGAAGCCATTTACTCCCTGGCCAGGGCTTTTTCAACATTATAATGGAAATATGTCAGCGAGAGAGGAGATTTGTGGAAAATCTTTGCCTGAGTGAAGCGCAGGCTCTGTGTCTACCCCTATCCCTGTGTTACTTTGTGGCTGGCCAGAGGGCCTTCTGCTGTAAAGCAGAGAAGCTGGGATGTTGAATGTGGGAGAGGGATTGTGGGAGGTGCCTGATGAGCTCTGTTCGTAGGCTTGTGTTTCCTGATTCTATGGCTAGGATACCATGCTCAGCAGTGCTGAGATCCTTTACAGTTTGCTCCAGACCCTGACCTACTGCATCTTCACTTGGCCTCTTCCCTCAGACCCTCGGCAGTGGACAGAAACCCATGTTCGGGATTGGGTGATGTGGGCTGTGAACGAGTTCAGCCTGAAGGGCGTGGACTTCCAGAAATTCTGTATGAATGGAGCAGCTCTCTGTGGCCTGGGTAAAGACTGCTTCCTTGAGCTGGCTCCAGACTTTGTGGGGGACATCTTATGGGAGCATCTAGAGATTCTGCAGAAAGGTAAATGTGTGGAAACAGGGAGGGTGGGGGTTATGTGAAACTACTGTAAATAGGGAGGGGGGTTGACCCAGTGGGGATGTCTTGCAGTTAGGGCATAGGTGGTCAATGAGATGTGCCTAGTACAATGTCCAATACCCAGCAGGTGCTTAGTACAGGGTAGCTTTTTTTTTTCTATGTATTGGGGGTTAAGATTTAAATCTTAAGTACTTTTGTATTCCGTTAGCTTTATGGTATGTACAGTTCTGAGTCCATTTGTTTTCTTAGACCCATGCACTATGTGTTGGCAGTGCCCCCGGCCAATCCCAGAATAGTTTTTGGCCTTTTTTCCTGGCAATCTTAATACACATTTCCTTGCTCTATTGCTGTGTAATACCTGGTCACATGGATAGGAAAGCTTAGGCTTTCTGAGCTCTTTAATAAGACAGGCCTCTCTGCCCACTGACAGTTGGAACTGCAGAGGTGCGGAGTATCTTTCACATCTGGAGCAGAAGCTGGGTCAGATCAGGACAAGGTGTTGCAACCTTGTAGTGACACTGCCTCCCCTGTTGGCCTCTTCCAACCTTTTTGGACCAAGTGACTCATGTCCCACAGTCCTGGCTGAGTACAGAAACAGCAGTAGGCAGCAAACTTGGGTGTTTTGGCCCTTATTTTTCTGAATTTCTTCTTAAAATAAATTGCAGTTACCAGCAGTCAGCAGTGCCCTCCAGCTGACTGTAAGCCTAGAAGCCCGCTGCCCTCTGTAACCCAGGCCCACCCTTTCTCTGTGGTCACCAGCTCCAGCCCTTGGCGCAGACACTGGGGGAAGGGTGCAGAGCTCGGGATTGGCACTTTTAGTCTGTATAATACCTGCCTTTGTGTGTGTAAGAATACTCTTCACTCTGCAGTGCTCAAGAGTGACCCAAGTTAGATTCTTCAGGGAAAGACTATGATCTTTATTTCTTCTCTTCAGCTTTTCTGTTGAAAAATGACACAGTCAAAAACTAGATGAATCTCTCTGTGACTGCCACGGTGGAGAAGTAGCAACAATGCTCAGTCCTCTCTACTGTCCTGGCATGCTGTCTGTGTAACTGCACACACACCCACTCTGAGGTGTCCACACAAGCAATCTGTTTATAGAGGGAGAAGACATGGGCGGCTCCCTGCAGATCTGATTTTACTGCTGGCAGCAGATGGCACCTGGCTGTGTAAACCAAATATACTCTACTACATACTGTAACACTGCTCTGTGTTCATCACAATGGAACTACCAGGTGTTTATGTATGACCTGCCTTGACCATATATATGTATGGTGTCTTGTTTCCAAAGTGCTATAAAACAGCTCTTCTCTTTGGGTTATCAGAATAGTCCTGTCAGATGGGAAGGGCGTGGAATGTGATTGTTCATATCCATAGATGTCACTTGTTTCTTTAAACTCTTATTTTCTTGAACTTTTTAGTCTTTTTTTCATTTAATTCATTTTTCTTTTATCTATTTAACTTAAAAATCCCTTCCTGTCTTCTTTCTGTGATTGTGTGGACACATGGGCAGCTTCTGGCCCTAAGACAGGCCTGGCTTGCCTTTTTGTACTGGAATAGTGTAAGAGACTTTGAGAGAATTAGGACCTAACCTAGTATGCCTGAGAACAAAAAGGATACCTTCCTGCCATGAGCTCCATGGAGCAAAACAATAAAAATCATCCCTTTTTAGATTTATATACTTGAAGGGATGAGTGATCTGTTTGTACTGACGCTACAGTTCTGGTTCTATAATTAAACCAAAGGAACACAGTGCCCAGAAAACATAGCTGTTTGGGGTGGAGTGGAGGGCCAAAGGTGTAGGGGATGTTTCAATCTGATAAGCTGCTAAAGTGAAGTTTAATCATTTTATCTCAACTGGGAACTGCTTTTTTTTTGGGGGGGTGTATGCGTGTGTGTACAGGCATCAACTTGTTTTCCCATGAGCCTTTGTTCCCGACAAGCTATCAAATACCTGAGAAAAAACTCAGACTAACACATTGTGTTTATGTCTGATTCTGTGAGATATGGCCAGAGGGCTCCATGAAAGGGTTAGAGGTTCCTTCTCCTCTCTGATTAGAAGGTCCCACTTTGACCATGACTAGGTGGAAACACTCTGTCCTTAGATACCCGTCCTCTCCCTTTCTTTATTGTCTCCAGGGAAATTGGCATCTAGGCAGCTATTTGGTTGTGGTGCGGCCCTCCCACTTTACATAAGCCTTCCTAGTTCACCAAGTAGAGTCACTTTACCAGTGTTTCATTTCTTGTCTGGGCCTGAATGTGAATTCTAAGAGCAGTGGGAAAAACAGAACAAAAACCAAACATCTGCTAGAAGTGGAGGATGCAGTCTGTTTGTCTGAAGATTGCAGTGTGTTTCTGAAAAGGTTTTCAATTGATCAATTTGAGGGTTGGTCACTGATCCTGGTAACATCTCTATTCATTGTCCAGCCTTTGAATCTAATCTGTGGTGTGATGCATACACATAGCACAGGGGATGAGAATGAGGGCTGAGTGTGTCCCCAGCCCTTAGCGATGACTCCCTGATTCACTTTCCAAGATATTAAATCCCATTTTGTACTGAAATAACAAATTTAGCCATAGTTTTGTGATCTCATTCTTAGACAAGGCCCCAGTCAGGGTAGACTCAGACACCAATGTAGTTAATGAACTTGCACATTTCTTAGAAAAAGGATTAAGATCATTGTGGCCTTTGAATTCGAGAACTTTTTAGGCTAAGTGTTCCTTATGTGTTTACTTCTTTATTTTACTCCCTACCTGATCTGTTGCAGAAGATGTGAAGCCGTATCAAGTTAATGGAGTCAACTCTACCTATCCAGAATCCCGTTATACCTCGGATTACTTCATCAGTAAGTTCCACCCTCTGCTCCCTTTCTCTTGCCTTGCTCATTATAATGGAACACTAGGAAAGGTCTCCTGTCTCACTTAATCTCAGGCACCTTCATGGTAATTCTGGGGAAAATAATGATTTTTAAAAAATTATAGTCTAGGAACGATTAATTACTCCTCACAAAGTATAAGGTTTCAGGCATGTATATGCTATATAATTTTCCTTTCTCTTTTTTTTTTTGTGGTGCTAGGGATTGAACCCATGGACTTGTGTACTCCAGGCAAGTACCCTACCATTTGCCACCCTGTACATATCTTACTAGCCTGTGAATTTCTGCACAGTCCATCTCAGAATGTGAAAATCATGGGGAAATATTACAGCTCGACCTCTAAATTTTGGATCTTGTTTGATCCTGTGCACTGTATTGGCCACAAGGTTGGGTTAGTGACTTGATCTTGGTCTTTGCTCTTTCCTTTTTTACCAGTGGAGGTCACAGAATTTCCTCTGAAACCCTTCTTTAAGAGCATGCCATGCAGCTTCATGTTCTAGTACAGAATAGGAAACCTTCTACTCTTCAGTAGGAGACACCTAGCCATGCTGGAGAGGTGGCCAGAGGAACTAAACTAATATAGAGTTGTACTTAGCTGATGACCTTGTTTTCAAAGGTCTTAAACAGAGTTCTTTGCATTTTATTTTTAACCTTGTTATTATTTTTATTCTAATAATAATAATAATATTAACTACTATATATCCAGCTTACTGAATATCACAAATGATGAGGAGCAGTTTACATGTATTTATTCTCATTTGATCTTCACCTTAGCACTCTGAGGAAGACTGCAGTCATGCTTACTTATAGATGAAGAAAATTAAAGCAGAAAAGGAAAGCATTTTTCTAATGGCCACCGCTATTAAGTAGTGGAGCAAGGTTTACAGACTTAAGAGTATTTTTCTTTAACTCTGTAAGGCACCTTGCTCATTCCACATGTGGGGCTGTTACAGTGGTGTAGAACTGTTTGTTCTAGGCATACATCTTTGTTATCTAACTGTGAACATCTCCCTGTGTAGGCTATGGTATCGAGCATGCTCAGTGTGTGCCTCCTTCGGAGTTCTCAGAGCCCAGCTTCATCACAGAGTCCTACCAGACACTTCACCCCATCAGCTCAGAGGAGCTCTTGTCCCTCAAGTATGAGAACGACTACCCCTCGGTCATTCTTCGGGACCCTCTTCAGACAGACACCTTGCAGACCGACTACTTTGCCATCAAACAAGAAGTTGTCACCCCTGACAACATGTGCATGGGGAGGACCAGTCGTGGTAGGTCAGATCTCTTCTCTGAAAGCTCCTGGGTTGACAGGAATTACTCACCTTTGTGAATTTTCCAGGTCCTATTGTTGCCTTACTTATAAGCCCTGTTAAGATTCCTCAGTTTCAGTCTTCTCATCTCAGAATGCCTAGATAATGAAGACCTCTGATTACGGAATTTCAGTTGTGTGTATCATGATGACAGAGGCTTCAGGGTCCGTGGTGGGATTCAAATCTATAGAATAAATAATCAGATGTCTTATTCTGGTTCAATTTGATCATTTAACAAAAAGGATATACCGAATTTTGTTAGAGAGGATTCGCTTGAGGAGACCACAATAAAGGAAAGATAGTTTAGTAACTGTCTTGGGAAACTCTTAAGGTTTGCTTGTGTCATGTGCCCCTCCCAGAGGACTAACTCAGACTCTAGAACCTGGCTTGGTACCTGGAGTGACTGATGCTTATTCAGCCTGGGATGGTTAGCCTCCTGTGACTCCTTTGGTTTGAGAAGATGCAAGATGGTTAACCAGTGTTTTATTCAGTCCCAGTCATCAGCAGCATGGTGAAAGTGTGTATTTAGCTAGAGGACTGTGGAAAGGTAGGTGGTAAGAGGCTTCCAGGAGAAGGCACTTGGGTATTATAATAGTGACCAGTTATTCACTGACAATGAAGCAAACTTTCCAAAATAGAGCAGACTGATGTAAAACGAAAAGGCAAAATATACCTAACTTTTACAACCACGATATAAACTGTCCAGGGTATCACATACCTGGTAATATATTCAAAGTACTGTCTATTGTAAGGAGGAGCTTGTTCGTCCTGGAAAAGCTAGGTGATTTCTGAAAAGCTCAAAAAGATGACTTGGCTGATGGGTAAATGGGAAGGAATTAGGGACAGGAAGAAGAACAGGGAAAAGCTAAGCCAAGTGGCAGAGAAGCCTTTGGTCACAGAAGTCAGACCTGAGCCAGTGTGTTAGGGAGCTCTGCTTCCATGCGTGCCTCCCTCTGATACCATTCTCATGCTCTTGGAGAGCCCTTACTGTGGGGGATCACTGTACACCGTGGGCCACACACACTGTCATCTTTGAGTGTTTGGGCTCACACCGCCTGCCAGCAAGCCTTGGATAACCAATGGACCTTACACAGGAAAAGTACCCCCCCAAATCAGAACATATAATTGTGTTTCTTGGGATGCCAGGGTGTTTGTGTTTCAGACTAAAGGAGATGGGCGGGACCAGTTTTGTCTTCCCCTTCCTGTCTTTTATTTTTGGGTGCATGTCTATTGAGATGGACAAGTGTTTGGCCAAAGCATTAGGGTGATCTTTTTTTCCGTGGGCGTTCTCTACATTTATGTTTTGAGACTGAACTGTGGGTTTGGGGTCCAGCAATGTTGTAACTTTGGGTAGATCCACTGTTACATTGTTTTAAAATTACGTCTGGCTCTGCGTTTGTGTAATTGACTCTTCTTTCTCCTTTTCTTGGTTTTTGGTTTGGTCTCCACCACCTCCTTAACCCCAAACTAGTGACGATAAATCAAAGGTGACCCTTACAAAGGGACATGAGGCATTTCTCTCTGGCTCTCCTCTCAGCCTCCCTGTCCAGGGTGTAGGCCACAGCACCTTACGAGGAAGTCCATTTTGTGCAGCGGGTCTGCTTTGTGCATGTCAGAGGTGCCGCAAACAGGACTGATCCCAAGGCCTGTTGAACTGAGATGGTCTAGCCTGAAAGCATTACTGTTAGAGGATGCTTATTAATAATCATAGTATTCATATACTGCATTATAGTGTACAAAGTGCTTCTGTGTCCTACTTGCTTGGCTTCTGAGGGCTGTCTTTGTGCTGGTCTATTCAGTGGCTTGCTGTGCACCACCCATCTACTCTTCTGTGTGCTCTGAGGTTTATTCTGTGGAGTTAGAGAGCATTGGAAGGGCCTTTCTGAGGCATTTCTCAGAAAAGCTGGCCAGAGCACGTCTTCGAGGATATGTGCTTCCCTGCATGAACACAGTAGCAGAACTGAGTGTCTAATCCAGTTGGAGTCAACCCATTTTTGGAGAAAATGCCCATAAATGAAGGTTTCAACTCCAGGATTGTGAAATAGAGCTAAAATGAAAGCTGCCTTCAGCTACAAACCACAGTTCTCTGCCGAGTTGCATTTGGCTCATGTTTGAACAGTTGCCAGAGAGTGGTTATGGCCTAGTTTAGTGCCCTTGCTTACTGGGACTCCTTGGAAACTCAACTGACTTGCTGGTGGAAATTCTGATTGCCTTGCCCTCCAAATATAAAAACGGCTGATAGCATCATTGCAGGAGACATCGCTGCTACCTCAATATTGGCATTGTATGGGATGTTCTTCATGAAGATATAAATTCTCTTTTGTAATCTTTAATGCGTTTGTCTCCCAAAGCTTTGGGAGACCAGTAGCTGGTAAGAGCAAGCACCTTTTTATAAGGTGTCAGAAAATTTCCCGTTCTGCTAAAAAGAGTCTAAGGCATTCAGGTTGTGAGTTGTTTTCCTGAGTCATTTAATGTGAATTTCCGGGAGGGGCCACTCCTTCATTTTTCATAGAAATGAAGAAGTACAAATGTGAGGAAGGTTGCGCAGGCCGGGGTGACCATCCATGAAGTGCCTCCTTTGGGTAGATGGGGAGAGGAAGGAGTGAGATGAAGCAGATAGCGCCACCCTTTTGTTGTACACAGTGCTGGAGGGAACAGGAGGAGCAGAAAAATCTGCATCGTGATAATTTTTATCTGGTATTTTTTTTCAAGTTTTAGGAACAACATATTTCCTTATGTATTTAGTTTTGATTTGGGCACCTGCTTGTGTTTGAATTTTATTTTATTTTTTTAACTAACCCCTACCTTTGTGAAGGGAGAACACACTGGAAACACACTAATAGGAGGATGTCCAAGCTGTGCTTACTCTGGGAACAGAAATATATAGATCAGCCAGGCTTGGAGGGTTGAGAATTGATTCACAGGTACTTCTGAATGAACTTTGTCACACCCTTTTTGTCTCTTGGTATGTGCCGCATTGGGATGCCCCTCTAGTTGCCTATGATTTGCCTAGGTTGCCTGGTGGGTATCTGGACGTAGAATATAGAACACGTTCCTGGGAGCCTTTTTAGCTCTTTGATGCATGTGTTTTGCTCCAGTTTTTTTTTTTTTTTTTTAATTTTCTAGCCTCCTTGTTAGTGGCATTTTTTGCCAATGGAAATTTCTCCAAGAGTTATTGTGCAATCATAGCAGCTGTTTATAACCTGATTTGGGAAATTAATGAACTTGCATGATCTTGTGGTCAGTTAAGAATGCCTTAAGCAAGTCACATAGTAAAGAATTTCTGACATTGCCGTGGACCTTAACTCTTTAATCAACTTCATGTTTTTTACTTCCCTACGAAGCATACATTTCAAGTACTGAATTATACTTTGAAAGGATAAAAAATATAATTTTGCATTGGAAATAGTGATAGTGTTTTTTTTTTAATCACCCGGAAATAGCATCCCATAACTTATTTCTCTATTTGAGATGGCATAAAGATAGGACATGCATTTCATTTTAAAATAGTATTTGGGGAAAAATGTTTAAAAATAACACTTTCGTTCCAAGGGCAAGGAAGGTCAATGTGCTCATTCTAATGGACATTTTTTTTTCTTACGATCAAAATGCTTTGCCAGATCGGGCCTTTTGAACTCATCTTCTCACACGGACTCACAAGCAGGATTCAGTCTGATAACTGCTCTGATTTCTTCATTAATTCATTGGATCTAATATATTAGCCAGGAATTCTATGATAACACATGTGACTCTCAGCTTTTGGATTTCTGGCATTGGAATTCTTGAGGTCCCAAACACTGCTCTGTCTCTCAGACAAATATGAGCAGTGTGTGACTCTCAATCTCAGGAGCTAGGAACTGGGCAGCAGCAAAGTGGCAGCAGAGTGGCCCTTTAGGGGTGTCCTAGCCCAGTCTCCTCTCCCCAGAGTTGACCTGTAATCTCTAGAACTTCTATCCCCAAGCCCCCCTCCCCCTGCTATCCCTCCTGCAGATCTGATTAGCAGTCTCTCCATAAGAGGGTTTTTACAGTTGTCTTTTCCCAATCCCTCCCCCTGCCTCTTCCTACCTCCTCCTTTACCTCCAGGTAAACTCGGAGGACAGGACTCTTTTGAGAGCATAGAGAGCTACGATAGTTGTGATCGCCTCACCCAGTCCTGGAGCAGCCAGTCATCTTTCAACAGCCTGCAGCGCGTTCCCTCCTATGACAGCTTCGACTCTGAGGACTATCCAGCTGCCCTGCCCAACCACAAGCCCAAGGGCACCTTCAAGGACTATGTGCGTGACCGTGCTGACCTCAACAAGGACAAGCCTGTTATTCCTGCTGCTGCCCTGGCTGGCTATACAGGTAGGCACACTTCCTGCCTAGGCAGCCCATCTGCACCTTTCTGTGGGTGGGGTCAGCAGAAGGCACTGTGCCACTTACCTGGAGGCCCAAGGACACCCTCTTTCTTTTATAAAGGGAATGGGGAGACATCTCTAAGAGGTCTTCAGCCACTCAGGCCAATCTGCTTGTGAATAGATACTGATTTTTGGAAGTGGATTGTATCATTCTATCCCAAGGGGTTGTTTCCAAGAGTGATAGGAAACTTATATTTTTTAGCTTTTTTCCATATCTGGCAGAAGGCAGCTATAATGATTTGATGTTCCTGGAAACTGTCTAGTGGCGTGGCATCAAGGGACTTTTCCAGGCCTGCTCTTGGGAGGTCTTTCCAAACATAAAGCTAGTGGCTGCTTCTCTCAGAGGCATCACTGAATGGATAGACTATATGATAGACTGTTTTGTTACACAGTTGACACTGGGCTAGCAGTCTGAATGGGAGAAACCTGTCCTTTGTGGCCCTAAACTCTGTCCAGATCCATCCTGGCTTATATAGGAAATTGTTTTTCTCACTTAGCTTTCTGACTAATTTTCTTCCAGGAGTAGAATCTCTAATTACAGCAGTAGTGTGTGAAGAAAGTCTGTAGAGAACAAAATATCTATCTACATTGACAGCCTGAACTTTGGTTGAGGATCTGGTCATAGAGTAAAACATCCTACTGTTGTAAATGGGTTGTGGCACAAACCTGGGGAAAGTGTTCTGAGAAATGTCCAAGGAGCATTAATTGATGCGTTAATCATTGGATCCTTTCTGTAAGGTTGCAGTATTTTCTAAAACTTGGAAAGAATGTTGCGAGTGGAGATTATTTTAGGCTTTGACTACTCGCATATAGTCTGGGCCTATATTCTTTTGCTGTCTCCACTCCAGGTAGGTTATCTTACAGGCACTCTCTGTAGGATTGAAGATGAATAGCGAAATCTCTGGTTCTGTTGACCTATCTGTTTGACCGTAAGAGTGTGCTAGGTAGTTATTGTGTTCAGGGAAGTCTTAGGATTTTTCTGAGGAAATCCAACCAACCTTTGAGAACAAAACTCAGGTACTGAGAAAATTACTCTTCCTTCAAAGATCAAGAGTGTATCTTTATGTTTGTTCCCCAAAGACCCTAGCGAGTTCATTGCAGGAACAGTGCTTAGGAAATACGTCTATATTTTGAGATAGCTCCAAGGGTTATATTTAGAGTCATGGGTCAGGAAAAGAACTTAACAATCCCCTATTCTATTTTGTTTTACTTTTTCCATATTTTACTATTTTTAAAGTATCTCCATGGTTTTTGCTTGAACATGGCCAGTAGGTGGGAACTTGCTACATTTCAAGAGAACCTTCCCGTCTTTGGATGGTAGATTATTAGACAGTTTACCTACTTTCTTCAAAGACATCTGGAATGAGGAAAACATAAATGTCTCTCATCAGGGACAAGAATGCCAGCTCCTGGAGTTGGCACGGCTCCACTTGGATGCATTATGAAAAGGGGTGGGAGTTCTGCTTAGTTGGGAAGAGGAAGAAGAAGCCTAGGCAGCTCTGATGTGACTGACATCTCTCGTGTGGATATTGTTTAATAGTTGCTTTCCTGCCCACCGAGCCTTCCTTCCGTCCTTCTTTCCTCCTCTTCTTCCTACCTGTTTGTCTTCCCTTTGTCCCTCCCTCGCTCCCTCCTCTGTCCTTTCTCTTTCCTTCCTTTTTTCTCTCTTTCCTGCTTTCCTCCCTCCCTGTTCTCCCCTTCCTTCTGCTCTTCCTTTCTGCTTCCCTCTCTCCCATCGCCTCCCTGCTTTCTTTCCCTCCTTCCTCTTCTCCCTCCCTCTACCCTCCCCTCCCTTCCAAAGTTCGGTGTTTCTCTACCACCTGGGGTCAAGGAGTAGAACAGTCTGTGAGTGGAAGAGAAGGGAGGAACATTGCAATTTAGAAGCCTCCAGGAGTGAATAAATTAAAAACATTTTTAAACACCTCATCAGTCAGTTGTTCATTAATAATTGGAGATTTAACCTTTCAGACTGTAAAATGGTGGTGGAAACAATAGTCCAGAAAACAGAAGTCCTCTTGAGCTCCTCCCAACTGTAACACACTGTGTGATTTTAGGCAAATTTACCTTGTACTCGGTTCTACTTTTAGTGAGGTAGAAGTGTTCATCCTTATCTCCACGGCAGAAATGTGTGAAGATTAATAAAATCAAATCAGTTAACTAAACATGTGAGTGCTAGACATTGGACTAGACGGGGGGTGGGTGCGGGGGAAGCCCTCTAACTGGAGCAAATCAATTATTTCAGCAAAAGGGCCACACTGAATACAGAAAAGACAGTCTCCCTGAAGAGCTCACTGAGGGTGGAATTCAGGATATTCTCAGTGGCCGTAGACTTGAACTGGATTCTCTCATTGTTGAGGCCTAAATGCAGGTTGGATTTGCGAGGTGTGGGGGAGAGCCCTAATTTCGGTAGCTCGTGTGCTCAGTGCCTAATGAGCATACACGGGCTGGTCCTGTGCCGGTTCCCTGGTCCTGCACTTGCACTACGGCTCTGCCCTATTTCAGGCACATCCTAGGGAGCAGAGAAAGAGACGGAATATACTCGGCTGGCCTTGCCCTTCCATCGAGACAATGACAAGGGTGCCCGTGGATGGGTGTCTGGGAAGAGTCCGTTGGAAAGTAGAAATCATTCACAAGTACTAGCAACACTTTCCTTGCCCCTGAGCCACACCTATTTTCTGTCTCAGTTCTGCCCTTATTCTGTTAAAATGGGATTGTTCCAGAGTGTGTATGGCAACTTAGTGGCAGGACTTAGACCCTTACATCACAGCAGTTTGGTCCAAAATAAAAGGTGGATGTTTAGAGCCTCTGACCTGGGGAAAAAAATTCATCTTTCTACTATTACTCCAGAAATCCAGATTTTGTCCATGTCACCTTCAAAATACTATATTTATTTCTTCATACGTTGTCTTAGTTATTGCACTGTAAGCATGGAAATCAGTGAGAAACTGAATTTTCACATTCTCTTGCACAGTTACATTCTTCCTCCAAAGATAAGAAAAATTGCATCAGTCCTCACTGGGCTCCTATGGCAACTTGTTAAATTAGGTCGAGATGTGGGGGCAGATAACATGGCTTGAAAGCCTGCTTGTTAGCAGAGTTAAGAATACATCAAATGCAATGCTGGCTTCCGCCAAAATGTACCTCCTCCTCACTGTGAACTGCTTACGGTTATCAGGCTGATACCATCAGAATAGCTTCATTTTCTTTTGTTCGAAGATACTTTCTGAACTCCTAATTGCAACACAATCTGAGAGAAGTAGCCTGGTATTTTCTAGATATTTTATGGACCTCAGCAAAATGCTTTCCTGGTTCTCAAAAACTATAGGCGGCTCTGATTTTGTTTTTACATTTCAGTAGCTATAGAAGAATATACTGAACTATCCAATAGTATTCTCCTTTGTTTCTGTTCTACCAGCCCCATTTTAAAGATCATGTAGCTGAGGTGCATGCACACACAAACACACAGAGTTGTTCAAAGCCATGTAATTGCATTATGCAAGAAAGTGGCTCCTGAGCTGAATCTTAAGTGTCAGATACTTTACCTGAGTACAGAGTCTCTTCTTCACACTAAGGAATGAGAATACTCCTTGCATATTTCCCTTGTCTCCAGAGTGATTAGGGCCACATCTCCCTCTTGGCACTAGTTGTCACTGTATGTGTATGGGTTAGGGTGTGGGGAGGGAATAGAACTGGTGGCCTGTGAATCACTTTTCTCAAACTTCACTCTAGATTGCCACACACAGCAACAGAGAGGGCCCCTTCCCACGCTGCTGCCGTTGTTACTCAGTGAGTCTGATGGTGACACCCAGCGGTGTCCCTGTGCCCCCCCACCAGTTGCAATTATGAATGATGTGGTTGTTTTTTTAGCTGGAGCCCACAAAAGACTGAACCCAAAGCTATTCATTACCTGCATGAGATTATGTTTTATAGTGTTGTATAGATTTGTAAATAGCTTCTCACTTTTCTTAAGGGTAAGTTTGAGACTATCTGAAATTTAACTTCCACATGGTGTTTTTTTTTTTAAGGGGGAGGTATAATAGACACCACGTAGAAAGGTCCTCATCTAATAGAAAATGAAACTCCATATGTTCCACTGTAGGTTCTTTCAAGTTACTTCTGTCCTGAGATAAATCCTTTTCCTGCCATTACATGGATGGCACTGGAGCCAGTCTAGAATCACGCAAGAAGGTCCTGAGGCCACACCCAGAACCTTGGAGTTTAGGGTTCAGTAAGCCAGAGCTACTACTAAAACATGCTTTTGACTGCAAAAGGAAGTGTTTCAAAGCCCTTTAATTCAGAATGCAACCTGACATTTGGCAGCGTTACCTGCAATCACAGTTTGTACGGGAAAGCCATTGCAGAACAACCTCCATGTGCTGGAGTGCAGATGACAACTGAGAAAACGTTTGGTTGGGGCCTAGTTAGTGATCAGGAGGGGGAAGGGTAACAGAAACAAGTTACTAGTATAGTATGAATTTCTGCAGGTGTTGAATGATCTAAACACACAGGTGGGTATGTTTTCAATGGGGTGGAAGGTGTGACTTGAGCCAGGCTCTGGAATATGAAGTCCGTCCATGTGGATGATGTTGGTATAAGACAGTGTGTTTTGAGTAAAGCTGAGAAGGACCAACTTGTTGATAGGTTTGTATAGTAGCTGCATTCAGAGACCCAGGGCAAACAGTTGACTTCCCTGGGGTCGGGCAGGCTGAAGCTGTCTTGCAGGCTTGTGAAGCCATTGTAGTCTCAGTGTGGTGAGCCTGGATGGATAAGAGGAGGAGATCTTGGGAACCAGAAAGCCAGAAGCAGAGTGTCTTCACTTTACTGTTCAGAGGCCGGCCCTAGTGATGAGCTGGTGGCAGGAAGACAACTTAAATGGAGCCCTCCTGCTCAAAACCTGGAAGGGAGTCGAGTCCCTGTGCTTGGTGGTGGTTGCTTAAGGGACGTGTGGGGTAGAAGTGGGACTCTCGGCTAAATATAAGTTAACATACTGCTTAGCGGTGAGGTAGATGGGCAAATACCTGGGAGTACTGGGGAGGAACATTCCCAGGAATATTTGAACTACAAGGGAGGGAAAGCCCTTTTCCATTGCCTACAGAGCAGTTATACTGCTTCTGCCTCTTCACTGATTAACTTTGGGACAATTTTTCTTAATCCTCTGTTACCAGCAGAAAGGATCATACAGTTGTAAGATTTGACCTCATTGTTAACTGTTTTTCTCCCTGAATGTCTTAAAACATGTGGCAAGTGGAGGCTTCTTATTTCTGCATGTGGCTTCTGAAGTCCACAACTGGCTGAACCTCTCAGTGCCTTGCTTTGGTCTTGAAAGGGCCCATGGATCAGGAGAGCCTGGCACACACTTTTCAGTATTTCCACTGTGGTGCTATTTCTGAGGCCTCGTGGGTGCCTCCCTGGATTCTGAGCAGCAGGAAGCTCACAGATTGTCCTGTCTTGGGAGCAGCTCCTTGCACTGCTGACCTATTTCAGAGAAGCCTCTGAGCCTCACATTTTTGGGGTTGCTGTCTCTTTAACAAAATCTCATGACAAGCGATGGAATTGGGTTGTGATTACTTGAGAATTCCACTCTGTCTTCATTCTGAAGCTCTTACCTTTCTGCCTATGAACCAGAGTGCTTCCATGGAACAAAACGCAGTGAGCTACAGAGACATCCATGCAAGTCCTTGGTGCCATTAGGCAGCGGGCCTGGGGAATTCCCAGCCAGCTCTGTTGGGAAAGGCTCTGCCAGATGCCTTGGTGCGCCCACTCTGCCCTGGGCATCTTTTTTCCGTGATCAGGGGGCTCTCAGAGGAGAAGCTCAGATCCAGAACAATGCAACCCTCCCTGTTCTCCCTAAAGTGACTTTCATGTGACACCTCCAGGTTGGATGTAGCATCAGCACCCCACCTGTCACTGGGGGATGCCTTTAGGTGGAAGTCTGGTGAGTCACGGGCCAGGTGGCCGGCCTGTGCCACTTTACCAGAGGCCGTGTGTGGGGGCTGTGTCATGTTGGGATTAAGAGCAGAGACTCTGACTCTTCCACCTATCAGCTGTGTGACCTTGAACATCTCTGTGCACGTTTTAATAATAGTTCTTGTCTCATAGATGTGTTGGAATTAGTAAATTGGTTTATGGAAGGGACCTAGGATGGTGCTCACCACAAAGGAAGTAATAAGTGCTAGCTGTTAACTACTACTTTATTCTCCAAACCTTTTCTTTTTCCTGGATAATTCTACAGGAAGGTTAGAGGCCAATGTATTTCACTTCTAAAATGCCAGTAATTGCTGGCAGGATAGTGGACAGAGCAGATTTTTAATATCAGACAGATCCCTTTAGTTATGTAACTCAATCCATATTTACTAAGTGCCTACTGTCTAGAAGACTTTGCCGTACAGTATGTTAAGTTTTTTTAACTTCATCAAAAACCATGTAAAGCAGATTCTGTTATCTTCCTTGTACGAGTGAGGGAGTTGAGTTTGTTTGGGAAGGAATTTGTGTACCTGCAAGTCAAGAAGTACAGAACAAAGATGCTTTTCCAATTTTTTCACGGTATCCAACAAGTAGAAGGAAAACATCTAAACTTTGGGCCATGCTACAGGTCTGGAAGGAAATTTGGGTAAGAGAATCCTCCAACTGCAGCTCAGTTCCAGAAATTATCAGCAAGCTGGTGGGGAATGCTTGGTCAAAGCTGCCCGGGGAGGAGCTCTGTGTCTCCTGGGATGGAGCTGCGTGCCCTAGCGTGCTGGCTCCTCAGCTGTAGCAAACCCTAGGAAACCTAGAATTGGGTGGATGTGGTAGAGGCAGCGCACTCTGCTCCCCACAGCAGGAGCTCTGGCCAGAGCAGAGTGTGGCAGCCACGCAGAGTGTACTGGCAGAGGTGGCTTGTCACAGAGTCCAGCACAGCTTTCCCATCTGGCTCTTCGTACGGTGGGACTAAGGACCATGTGTCTTAATGCTCCCAGTGGCCCACAGTGGAACACAAAAGAGCTCAGCACCTACTGTTGACTGTCACTAGCCTAATGGCTTTGTTTTCTGTGTGGCTAACCTCTCCTTGAGAGATAAGGAGAGTGAAAGTTCTCCCAGGGTGACTGAATGTGAAAGTTTAAACTCTGCGAGGAGACTGGAACTGGCTGTGCTGGAGCAGTGGTCATAAAGCATGGCTCTGGGAGGTGTTTGACTTTCAGAGCGGAGGTGGTGTAGTTTCATGTGTGGTCCCTGCAGGCTCTTTCTCTGGCTTTTCCTCCCTAAAGGCATAAGGAGAGCACTCTCTGCTCATTGCAATATGCTGACCTGAAAGCTTTGTTGTGTAGCTCCATGATGGTCATATTATGTTTTATCTTTCAACACAATCTGGCCACATGTTTACAAACCATAATGATCACTTAGGGTCTAATTTGCCTACCCCCAAATTCTAAGATGGTGATTTCTAACTGGTGATTTCTCTCCCCCTTGATATTCAGGAGAAACTCCCCTCCTAGATTTAAAGTCACTTACAAAGGTGAACTTGAGAATCTTACTAATAAGAAAGTTACATTTCTGAAGTCCAGCTGTCTGTAAGTCCAACAAGTGAACCCATCTTGCTTCTTACCACCTAAATATTTAGGAAGGTATTTTAGTTTTAGATATTTACATTGGGTAGAAAAATATTTCTTTGGTTTGTAACAAGGTTCTCACTTCCTACCCCCAAATCCAAGGTCAAACCATCTCTGGTGATTTCTTAAAAGAATCAGTTACCTAGAAGACCTTAGGAGGAAAAAGCTATAGAGAAACCCACTTCCTGACTTGAGCATCACAGGGTCGCTGTCCAAGTTCATGTCTGAGAGTTAAGCTGAAATGGTTAGACAGCGTTTGTGGTGGGTTTAGAGGAAAGAGCTGGCTGCATTTGAATAGAGGCTGCCCTTCTAAGAGAGAGGAACAGTCCCCTTTCTCCCGTTGTTGAATGCTTGCAGGTGTGTATGAGAAGCAGGAGAAAAAAAAAAAAAAAAAAGCCTTTCCTCCCTATGCTAGAAGTATGTAACTGCCTTGTCCTCAGACCTAAACCCCACTGGCCAGAGGAGCCTACTGAAGTCTGTCTCAGGGGTAGCAACACTGCCAGCCAGTGCCAGCCAGCGGAGCTTGTCCCGGGCATGGGTAGCAGACAAGGTGTCCCACTCTTCCTCATTTGGGGCTGGTGGATCTGTCTCTTTAGGACCCATGCTTGTGGGCTCCTGTGACTGTAAAGTGTGCTGCTTGGTGAGGGGCATGGATCATGAGGGAGAGAGAGTTCAAAGGGAGAGGGGCATCAGGATTTCCCCAAACCAGAAACGTTGTGATACTTTCACTTGCAAAGCAGTTCCCATCTGCTAGCTCTTTGGGTGCTTGCTTACTTTTAATTAAAGCAAGGATTTCAGAGTCATCCCTAACTTTCAAAAATCTTCAGTGGTTATTTTCATTTAAATATGTAAAAAATTTTGTTTATAGACTTTTAACTTTGTTTTAACCTCCAGCTTTCTACTTTTGCAAAGTTGTCATATAAAAGGCCAGTTTATTTCTTGGAAGCCTTAATTAAATTTTATCCAGTACTTTTATAATTTAAAAGATTTATCCTTTTTGAACTTTCATTTTCCCTTTGAAAACTCTGTCTTAAAAAGTATGTTTCTATTGTTTCAATTCTTCTGTTTAATTCTCCTGCGTTTTGCGCTGCTCTCAAATTATTTTGTACTGTAGTTGCTTCTTTAGGTTCACTCTCTCCCTTTCTGTAAGCTAAAGACTTCATTTATAACTTTATAGGGCTAGGAGGACCAGAAATTACTATTTCTGTTTTAGGAAGGAAGAATAAAGCTCAGAGAAGTGAAAAGAGCTTCAGAGATTGCACCAGGGAATCAGGGAGTAACTGAGATTCAAGTCCTGTGCCCATGACTCCCCCATGTGGGACCTTCTCAGGGATATATATTTATAAAATCATGTCCATGTTTATGTTTTAAATTTTGTTTCTTTGAGACAGGGTTTCAATATATAGTTCAGGCTGGCCTTGAATTCACTTTGTAGCCCAGGCTGGCCTTGAACTTGTATGGATCCTCCTGCCTCAGCCTCCAAAGTTATAGGATGACAGGCTTGCACCACTACACCTGGCTCATGTTTTTTTAATTTTATATGATACTGTCTCTGTCCTTCACTGCGTGACATGTAATTTTTTAAAGATTAAAAAAAACTTGCTCTTTAAATTAAAAAAAAAAAAGCCCTCTTTGTGTTTTGGTCTGACATATGAGAGATGAACTTGACAGTCAAAAGCTGATTTTAAACCAGGTGAGATGGCCCACACTTGTAATCCCAACACTTGAGAGTCTGAGGCAGGAGGATTACCATGGGTTTAAGGCCAGCCTGGGCCACACAGTGAACTCAAGGCCAGCCAGAACTGTAGTGATAATCCTGTTACCAAAAACCAAGCCAAAACAGAGCTGTTTGTAATCTGTTTCTGTTATGGAATTCTTGCCATCTGAATGATAAATACAAGTTTATCTATTCTTCATATTCTTCATCAATATGTTCATATTTTTTGTTAGAATATTCTTTGTTATGAATGATGGGATCTTTTACTTCTAGTCACTGCCCTTGAGTTCCTAGCCATTGATAGAGGAACATATTCCTAGAATAGAATGGCTGTGCAGTGATTCATTACACTAAAGCATTGTTGGCTGGTTGAGGATGTACCACATAAGGATGATGTCCGAGGGGACATAAAGGTGGATCATGCGGTGGGAGTGTCAAAGGAAAGGTATAATTCAAGAGAAATGGCAGAGGACACCGCAGGGATGAAACCAAGCCAAAATGCCCAGAACTCTACTACTTTTTTAAAGCTCTTCCCAGTGCCTTGATTGCCAAGCAGTATCACTCTTAGGCAGAAGATCTGATGCAGCTTCAGGCTGAGATGGTCCAAAGAGTGAGACACTATTGGGATATTTTCTGTTTAGTTTGTTATTAAACATTTCCTAAAGACTTAGGGGAAATTGGCTTTAGAATCTAGCATCGCTCACCCCACCCTCAGATGTAGGTGCGCCTGTTGCAATGTGGAAGGCAGATACACTTGGAACAGATGGGTCATTTCTGGATTCGAGTGTGCTGTTTTTGCTGTCATCATTTGGCTGTGGGTAGAGACACCTGGTTGGGAAGGAGGGGCCAGTCAGGCCCATTCTGTTTGAGAGCCACCTGCCAGATGTGTGCTGTCGGGGCAGAATCAGCCCTGTTGCGAGGGTGACCAACCATGAGAGTTTCATAGGTTAAAATAAATGCGGTATCTTGCCCACACTGAGCTATTTCATTTGAATTTTAGAGTAGAGCTAAAGGATTATAGCTTTTCAGTGCAGCAGATAAACCCCCAAGGGACAGGAGGTGTGGTCATTTTTATTTTGGGGAGCAGCCTGATGCAGCCTGGGAGTCACCCATATTGTTTGGCCCCAAATATAACTTCTAAAGAGAAGGGACTTAGGTGGCCATTTAGATCCTTATGCTTCCCCCACACCCCCCGAGGACTCCTTTAGTAAAATCATTCAGTAAATGTTTCTGAGTACCTGGCACTGGGAATATAAGTACCAGTAAGACACGACGAGGTGAACCTGGAAGGTGAACAAGGAAGTCTTGTGGGTTGGTGCAGGTTGGCTGGTGAAACAGCGGGCTCAGCTTTGGGCACAGAGGCGAAGACGCAGAGTGCTGCCCATGGAGCTCCCATGCTAGGGGTAAGAGAGATGAGCGTTGAGGAACCCTCAGGAAGTTCCAAAAATACGAGAATTCTGCCCAGGAGTGGAGCTGCCCAGCACTGACCTCTCTCTGTAAGGAAACCAGCTGTCTTGTGTCAGCCTTTCACCAGGGGACAGATGGCACAGTGTGCACTTGTGGTTGAAATGAAATGAGGAAGGAGTAGGAGGACAGACTGAAGTCCAGCCCAAGTCCCGCTTACCAGCCTGCAGGACTGGAAAGCGAAAAGAAAGACATACACTGGCAAGTGGAAGGGTTCTTATCAAGAACATCTTAATACAGCTCGGCGGAGTGGCACACACCTGTAATCTCAGCACCTTGGGAGGGTGAGGCAGAATGATCCTAAATTCAAGCCCAGACTGGGCAATTGAAAAGAGATCTTGCCTCAGAATAAAAGGGCTGAGGGCACAGCTCACTGCCAGAGCTACTAGCACTAGAGCTCCTAGTGTTAGGGTTCAATCTTCAACATGGGAAAGAAAGGAAAAAAAAAAACTTACTACAGTTTGGTCCTATCCCACTGCTATATATGAAGTCGCTCGGTTCTGAGCCTCAGGGTAAGGGACCAAAGCAACAGAGGAGTTTTAGTAACCAGCCCTTATTGGGATCCATAATAGACTGTGCATTTTCCACAGGGGAAGAGACTTAAGTACAAACTCTGAAGCTGTACCTTTCAAAAAAAAAAAGAGAGAGAGAAAAAGGGTTTTGCCTTTGATTTGTTGTATTTGGAGGGGAACATTGACAGGGTGACCTGCTCTGCTGCTTGAACTCTCCATGTCCCCACCTGCTATCTCTTCTTCCAAGGCAATATCATGTTCTTTAACCCAAGACATCTTTGCTGTAGGTAGAATTTTCCTCCTGTCCCATAGACAAAGCCGCCAGAGGGAATTCCCCAGCTGCAGCCAGGGAGGCAGGCGGGCAAGGGGGTGGTGGGGACAATGCGGGGGATGTGGAGGCTCAGCAGGATGGGAGATGGGCCCTGTGTGTGGGGTGCCCTTCCTCCCCCTGACCGCCTTGGAAAGAGACCTCCTCCTAACAGGGACCCCTCTGTTGTTGTGGCTTGGAGCACCACTTGAGAAGCATAGTTTCCCAGTGATGCCACTGGATTCCTGATGTGTGACACTGCGGGGCAGCATGGTGAAGGGTGCTGTTGACTGCCTGGGGCCCCAGACAGGGACACCATTGTGAGTCACATTCAACATATGAGCTCCCCTTTCCCATGACTGGGGCTATTCTTAGTGTTGGTCTCTGCTCCCGGGGACGAAGGCCGCTGGGACTGCAGTCCATCTAGGTAGGTGGACGGGCTGGGCACAGGAGTTGGGCGTGCACAAGGAGAATGGAGGGAGAGGCTTCCATTGCAGAGCGCATTAGAGCAGGGGCAAAGGATGGGGCTTGTGACCATATGGTTCAAGAAGACCTGTGCCAGATGGGTCAGAGGTGCTCTGAGGGTGGGTTGTAAGTGGGCGTGTGAGAATCATTCATTGTTTCTGCCAGTCTGGGGCATAGGTGTGGATGTGGCTGGTATGTGGGTGAAACCAGGGTGCACTGTGACTCCAGAGCTGCCTCCAGGAGGCCCTGATTTACCCTTCCAGACCCAAAGCAAGGGTGATGTGGGCTGCAGAAGCAGCTCCTATGTGAGACTCCAGAGAACCAGCGCCCCCTGAAGCCAGAATTCTTGCAAGGCTCAGAAGTTGTACCCTGGAGAACAACTCTGTCCCTTTCACATTTCTGTTGCTCCCCACAACCAAAGAGCAGTTTAAGAGTCAGCGAAAGGCACTGGAGGGAGCAATTCAGGAGGACCACGGAATCCTGTTATCTGAATCAAATGTGGGCTCCTTGTGGGCGAGGACGCTGCGTATGCCTGTCAACTTCATGCATTCACCAAAGTCCCTGTAGCATTGGGAAGGGGACTTGAGCCGAGAGCATCACTGTGTCAACCTTTCTGGCTGTGAAGCTAACCAGAGATGGTTCTGCCCATTCAACTTCTCTGCTTTCACAGGACATCTGTTTTTCCTATTTGTCCCTGCTTTCCTTTGTTGTTAATAGAAAAAGAGTTTGAGAGCACAGCACCAATGCCTTGAGTTCCCAGTGCCCAAATTTAATACTTTTATGTTGCTCTGAACACAGGAAAACTCATGGTGAGGATTAAAACCTTAGCAGGCAAGGACTCACCCTTTCCCTGGGCCATACTCATGGACATCGGTTTTTTCATATACACAGAGAAAGGGCTAAAGCAAAGGATTGACATTTCAATACAGGAAATGGTGCTGGAGGAAAAATAGCAAGGATAATTCCCTCTGAGGTTCTCTGGTCTGAGCAGGTGCCTGCGCCATGAGCGAAGCCCCTCTCAGCCTCCCGGCTGCGAGTCTGAAGGCGGAGCTGTGCTGTGCTCATGGGCCTCCTCCCATGTGCCTCTGCGCACATGCCTGCTGCTTCTACCAATGCCTGAGATTTCCTTGGTTTCTCCATCTTTCCATCCCTTTCTTTAGCTTGGTATATTAGTTTCCAGAGACTTGAAGACAGTGAGAGAGGTTCTAAGATAATTAGTGGGAGGAGGAAGTAATGATAGAGCATAACCTAACCATCACAAGAGGACTTCACCACTAGCGCTGGGACTATTACCTGTGCAAATGGCTGCAGGAGCCAGGAGGAGCCATCTAGTGCCCTGAGGCTAGTGTGAGAAATAGGAAGAGGTGATAGATTTTTAAAGCCCATTGGTCATTGGAACTAGGCAAGCAGTTTAGATGCCAGGCTTTTAGTTTGGTCTCCTCTTGGGACAAGGTAGTGTTGAAATGAAGAGTTTTGGGGCCAAAGTGCCTGGGTCCCAGTCCCAGCTAACTCTGTTTCTGACTTGTATGGCCTTGCACAAGTTAGATAGCCATATACTGTACCAGCTTCCTCTGTTAGAAAGCGTGCAAACAAAGAATACTGGCAGTGTGTGCCCCCAGACTTGACGTGAGGAATCGTGAGGGCCTTGAATCGCGAGGGCTCAGAGGCTGGTGTGTGGTAGTGCGCAGCGTCGTGGCTTCTCTTGGTATCCTTCTCTGTCCCGGGCCTCTCAGCAGTCTCCCTCCCCTGGCACATCTCAGGTTTGTAGTGTAGACTTAGGAGCGTCCTCCTTTACGGAACTTCAGGGTAGCTGATTTCTCTGTGTCTGTTTATCTTCAGAGATCCTAGTCTTCGCAGTCCCTGTGAACTTCATCAGGAAATGTGTAATGTCACGGGGACTCTTGCAAGTGCGTTTCTTAAGAGAAACTTGCTTTTTTTCCTTCTGGGCCTATTAGAATGGCCTCTTCGTGGATTCTTCAGCTAATGCCATGTGTAGTATTATGAGCCCAGGCAGGGTACTGTAGCTGCCGCCTTAATTCCCAAGAAACTTGAGTTGTAAACTAAACGGCTTTTAACAATGGGTAGACAGGAAGTAAAGATTTACCAGTGCAGCACTTTGGACTGGTTCTTCATATGTCACTTTATTTTGAAGGTATTTGCTCAATCCTTTTATTCTTAAGTACGTGTAAGGTACTTCATGCCTGATAGCTTTAAAAAGCTCATGGTACGTTCTCAGAAAGATGAGGTGGAGATATTTCGTATTCCATATTTAGCTTAGGTGTGCTGAGAGAGGGCACTGGAGACCATCATGAGGAAGTCTGCTGAGGAAGGTTTCCATGGGCTCTTGGCTGACCATGCAGGTCAGCTGTGTCTTCTTCTTGGGGTCAGTGGAGGCTGCCTGGTGATTAAGGTCTGACCTTGGACCCAAGTCACATTACTTTCTTGAGCTCTTTTTGCTACACCAGTAGGCTGCAAGCAGTAGGGCTGCTTATGCCCAGCTCACAGTACATGTGTGGGGAGAGGATTTTAGGAGGAAGTAGAATGATATAGGTAAGTGTGCTTTAAATAAGTGTAAGATACTATAAGAGACTAGCCATATAGAACGTAAAGGAAGCTTCTGTTTTAGATGGAGAGGGTCTTCAAGCTTGTTTCCTGTGGAATCTCAATTTACTTTAGATCACATATACTTGATATTTCCAAGACTAAGAATTAGAGCCTTGAAACATCAGCTCTTAGAAGATGGAGCATCCCAGGCTCTATCTACTAGGTGGGTAGTTCCCAGTCCTGTCCTCAGATGCTGTGGGAGATGGTGTTGTAGGTTGCAGTGCAGACATGTAACAAACCATGCACACACTGTCAAACCCATGTTAGGGTCTCCAGCTAATCCCAGAAATTACATAGGAGCTTCTGGCAGCTCCATCATCTCAGAATAGAAAGGTTTACTAAGAGGATAATGTGGAGTACACCCTTTAGCACAGGATAAAATGACTGTTGGGGTACACCAGGCTTCCTTTAGAGATAAGAATCTTGAATGTTGGTGCTAAGGCAAGAGAATATTTGTGTGTGTGTGTGTGTGTGTGTGTGTGTATGAATATACTGAACCTATAAAGACAGTCTGGACCAGTCATCACCTGACCTCAACTTCCTTGGGTAGCAGATTGATCCCATGAGGTCAGATGCCTTCCTTGCTCATTTTGGTGCTTGTTTGTGTGTAACCTGGCATATTTTGGAACGATGGTGGTGAGGGATACTGTGACTGAAGGGCGTCTGTTTCCCAGTGACAGGACCTGCATATAGTGACCCTTCCCAATCACAAACTGGAGGCTAGAGGCTCCCTAGTACAGAGGAGTCCTCCTAAGCTCTGATTTTTGCATGGACTTGGCAAACCATTCCTTAATTAATGCTGTTCCTTTTAAGGCAAGTACAATGCTTAGGTTTTGAAGGCACGTAAGATTATGCTTCCTTAGAATAGTTCAGAAGATAGACTGTATGTTTTCTTTCTACAGTTTGCTTAGCAGTAAAAACGAGCTGATCCTTAAATCAATAAAAATAAAGCAATTGATATATTATCTTACATACTTTTTATGTATATGTGTTAGAAAGACCTTCCTTTTAGTCTGTCTGAGCTCAGGGTACTTTTTCCAGCATTTTCAATACAGGTTGCCCTCATTTTCTCCTGATGACATAGACTGAGAGGGGGGTGGGGTGGGAGACAACACTGTCTAATGGGATTAGTGGCTGAAAGCACTGGATATGTGGTGTAATGATTCACAACGCCTTGTGTCTCCAGGCAGCGGACCGATCCAGCTGTGGCAGTTTCTTCTGGAATTACTCACTGATAAATCCTGTCAGTCTTTTATCAGCTGGACAGGAGACGGCTGGGAATTCAAACTTTCTGACCCAGATGAGGTAAGAAAGAAGTGACTAAAGAGGCCTGGGTTGAGGGTGGGCTAAGAGAAAACTCATCCCGGACAGGGCCTGGATGACATTCTGTAGGTTTGGAATCCCAGCTCTGTCACTTGCTAGCTGTGTGACCTTGAGCAAGGTACACAGCCTGCCTGAGCCTTAGTTTCATCTTTTGGAAAGCAAAATATGCCCACTTCCCATTTGTTTTCTAAGGTTAACTGATAAATACATGGAATTCCTGGCATATAATAAGCTCTTCATCAGTGAAGTTCCTTTCTCAGCCTTAGTGTTTTTTTCTGAGGCTCTGTCTCAGTGATTGTCAAAGGGACCAGTTCAAGAGGCTTCGGAAGCTTGGTGCAATTTGTTCATCTGTTCATTCTTTCATTTCGCAAATGCATATTGAGTGGTTGATCTGTGCCATGCCTGCTTCTGATGATAAAAACAATGAACAAGGGAGACAAGATCTCTGTTCTGGCAGACATGAGAAAATATTTGTGCCCTGTATAGAAAGAACGCTTCCTGTTGATGTGACAAATAGGTACAACTGCAGAGCAGCTCTTCCTCTCCATACCCTTCCTGTGCATTTCAGACTTTCAAAGTGAGAACATTCTACTAATAATATGAGTGTCTTAGTTACTTTTCTCATTGCTGAGACAAAATATGCAACATCCAAAGTTAAAGGAGGAAAGGTTTATTTAGCTCACGGTTTGTGGAGGTTTCAGCCCATAATTGTCCAGCTCAAAGGCAGGGTGGCATGGCAGAGGGCATCACATAGGAGAACCAGTTCATGGCAGGCAGAAGACAGCAAAAGTAAGCAAGCAAGGGACCTTAGTAGCATCTTTCTTCCCTTTTTATCTTATCCAGGCTACCTAGGGCAGGTAGCACTCACACCGTTAATCCTAGTACCCTTGCACCTGGCATTGCACCATGAATCCTAGAGTCACACATAGATCCAGCCGCCTCTGAAAAAGGCCCTCCTATGACCTCATGAAGCTTTGGAGGGACTTCTAGACACAAGAGAATCAAATTCTTTAACTTCATTCCGTGGAGTTTAGGGTCACTGCATTTTCACCAGCTTAAAATAACTAACTTGACTGCCATCCCTGCCCAACCTTCAAAAACCAGAATTCAGAAATTGTGTCACTTGCAGCCACATGCATATAACTGGAGAGCATTATATTAAGTGAAATGATTCAGGCACAGAAAGACAGATACTGCATGCCGTCACTGGGGTGTGGAAACTCACAAGTAGGCCCTGTGGAAGTAGACAGCAGAGGAGTGGTTCCCAGAGCCTTGGAAGGGCGTGGCAGTGGGAATGGAGAAAATGTGGTGAGCGAGCACAGGAGGGAGGAGAGAACTTCTAGGGTTCCACGGCATATGAAGATGACCATGGCTGACAACTAATTGAATATTCTGAAATAGTGCAGAGGATTTCGAATGGCCCCACAGAAAGTGATGCTGTAGAGCCGAGGTGATACATGTGCCAGTTCCCTAATCTGATGATTATGTATTGTGCATGTGTTGAACTGTCACACTGTAACCTGTAAATACATATAATTACTATGTGACAATATAAAATTAAAATATTTAAGAAGAATTCAGAGGCAATAGTTCAGAAAGTGGGGACAGAGATCTCTGATTCTCTTATTTGAACATGTTGGGCCACCATGAATCAATATTGACATATAAATACATCTTTGGAGGATAACCTATAGATTTTTACCCATTCATTCTTTTAAAAATTTTTAATTTCAGGTGGCAAGGAGATGGGGAAAGAGGAAAAACAAGCCTAAGATGAATTATGAGAAACTGAGCCGTGGTCTACGCTACTATTATGACAAAAACATCATCCACAAGACAGCGGGGAAACGCTATGTGTACCGCTTTGTCTGTGACCTGCAGAGCCTGCTGGGCTACACTCCCGAGGAGCTCCATGCCATGTTGGATGTCAAGCCGGACACTGATGAGTGATGGACATGGAAGGGCCCCGGCTACCCTTCTGAGACCTTTTATAGAACAACTGTGTTGGTCGGACTCTAATTTTTGGCTGTTATTCTATTTTTTATTTTCCAGAACTCATTTTTTACATTCAGGGGTGGGAGCTAAGGGAGCTGCAGCTGCAATCCATTGTGCGTGGTTGAAAGGGAGAGCCAGGACTTGTGGGGTGGAGGGGCCAGAGGTCTTCAGCAGATTTTCAGGAGAGAGAAAAAGGTCTTAGAAGCTTGAAGGATCTGGCTTAAGGAAGGAAGCGACTAACGTGTCCAGCCATTTTTTAAAATCAACCATGACAAAAGCACATCTTGAGTTATGGACCCATTTGCAACAGAAATGGTTACATCAAGAATGCAAGACTGGTGAAAGGCAATTAATTTGCTATTGTTTTTAAATCTGGGAGGGAAGAATGAGGAGGGTGGGATAAGAACATTTTCTTTGAAGGAAGGACTAAAAACCAAGGATTATTTACCTTTCACTCTGCTTTTTGGCAAAAAAAAGAAAAAGGACTTTATGGGAAGGGGTCCAAACTGTTTTTGTGTTAAAATTTATTTTATGAAATTTTGTGCCAGTATTTTTTTTCTCAAAAAATTGTCTTAAGCTCTAAGGTGGTCTCAGTATTGGAGTATCATGCAAGTTTGTTCTTATTTGCTGGCTGAGGATTTTGTCCCAGTGAAAGAAAACTGTTTATATAGACCCCATTGGAAAAGCAAAGCTCAGCCACTGAGATCAGGGATCCCAATTTCATGTGACTTATATATGAAGGAAATATTAATGCTGATTTAGGTACAGGGGAACTGTGTGTGTGCATTTCATCTGTAATTTTTAAAATGTTGCCACAGCCCTTTACTTATTTGTCATTTATGGGTTCTCGGGGTAAGACTTAATGTTGATCTATGAAACAGTAAGTCTTTGAACTGAATGTATTTTGCGGCCCTGGGTTTGGACTATAGTCAACGTAGGAGCACTGCTGAAGTCATGGAAAGGAAATTGAAGGAGGAAGGTTAACTTGGTTCTTGATAATTCTCTACCTGTAACAGAGATGACTTGGAATTAAAGCTGTGTGCATGGGCATTACCCCTCAGGGCTTAAGAAGTGTATTGTGGCTGCATGTTGTTCCAGACTAACACCCCACAGTTTCTCCTTTATGTCTTCTGCTTCCAGTATCCCACAGTTACTGTCCCCTCCCCAATATTCAGCAGAGAGGAACATAAGCTTTCCAATAGATGACTGAAAGAGTGACTTCAAACACCAAGAAACTGAAGAATGTATACTTTCTGGGTGTTAGAAACCAGATAGTTAAGGGAACATTTCAGTGCAGTGTGACTTGCCTGATTTTGGCAAGAGATGTGCAAGGCTTTCCTTTGAAGACCAGAAGCTAGGAGGGTAGGATGTCAGATGAGATTTGCATGCAGAGGAGGTGGCACAGATGATGCTGGGCCTTGTGCTTGGATGTGTTGCCCCGGCAGAGGGTAAGTGAAGGTTAACTGGAGAAGGGAGGAATGACTCAAAGGCAGAGGAAACAAGGAAAGGCGCTTGAGTGCATAAAAGAAGGTGGTCCGTGAGATTTGGATAAATTTTGGCTTCCCCCAACTTTGAATACAGTCAAGAAAGGCAGTTATCTTTCTGCTGGTTGTGCGATGAGTCTAAAAATGATGCTGGGGGACAAACCTCCATATCCAAGTAGTGAGGTAATGTGCCTGCTATTGTTAGCATTCCTTCCACCACAGATATGGTCAGTTATGAAGGTGACAGGGGACTGCCGTGAGAGAGCGGAAGAAACAGTGAAGGTGGGCTTCTCAGGGCTGGCCCTTTTGGGGATTTAGCTAAGAAACTGGAAGTGCTAACTACCTTCTAGCATATCTTCCTGATAGACTGCTGACTCATAGATCCCCTTGCAGGCCCTGAATTAGCCGTAATGGCCTGTGATTCACAAGGATCCTCATATAGACCAGTTGGTACATACTCATATAGAGCAAAGGCAGAGTGATCCCAGCGGTGTATTTTGATCTCACAGACGCAGGTGCCTTAATGAAGCTCTCCAAATATTTTAGGAGCTGCTCAGGGAGTGTTAGGTGGAACTGTTTGGATGACATTGTTTTCTCTTAGGTTATGTGATCTTTGTTGGGCACTGGTAAAAGAGGATGAGTGTGTGTGTGTGTGTGCGTGTGTGTGTGTGTGTGTGTGTGATGTTTGTGGCAAAGCAAAACTGCAGCTGAAATAATACCTGAACTTTCTAGTTAAGTCTTTTCACATTTCAGTGATGGGTGAGAGCAGAACCAGGGCCGGGTATCGGCCGTTGCTTACTGTTTACAACCAGGCGTAAAATTACTTTCTAAAGTCATCATCCTTTCCTATGAAATGGATGCTGAAAACTCCTCTTCTCGGGAGTGAGTCCAGTCCCTGCAGTCCCCATAGCAGATAAAGTGTCAAAAAGTGCCTCCTCATGCTCCTCAGCCTGCACTTTTGCTAAGATGCCCTTTCTCCCCACGTCCACTGGTTTCAGGATTTGTAGCTAGTGTATTAGTGCAGACAGCTCCGTCCATCTGGCCATATGCTTTTTCCCGTTTTGTCTAAAGGCCAGAGACCATCCCAGGAAGAGTGGTGGGTGGTTTATACACTGGAAATGTAGCAGCATTGTTGCATTGATGCTTTTTCAAAACACATGTTAACTTCAGAGGAAGGACGGGCAAATCAGGTCTAGTTGGGTGAAACCCTTATTTTCCTGGAGATGCCTTAATCTGTGTGGGTTTTGGCTTTCAGGCCCGGAGTCACTCGGTTCCTTTCTGCATTCAGGGGAGGGACTTCCCTACACAGAGCCTGACTGTGGCCGTGGGGACTGGTGGTGACATTCCCAGGTCAGATGTGCCCTTCCTCACTTTGGAGATGAGCACTCTGGGTTTTAGAGCATTAACCTGCCTAACCTTCATGGGGAAAAATATGTTTTCTCTCTTCTAGTCATGCTGTGCATGCTGCTTTCTCTGTTGGGGTCTATATAAATTTGTTGAACTTTTACCTACATTCCAAAGAAGTGTCAAGGAACCATAAATATATGTATACATATACATATATGTCATATATATGAAAATGAAATTATCTCTATCAGGAACACTGCCTCAGTTATTGAACTTTTTTTTAAGAATACTTTTTTTTAAAAGCTGAGAGGTATTGGAGTGAAAAAGATGTTATATTGTGTTTGACTATTTTCCAACTTGTATTTTCATATAATTTATATTTTTTAAAAGCTGAAAATTTTAAAGCGAGATAAAAAAAGGAAAAGCAGGTGCTTTTTAAAAATCAGAACTGAGGTAGCTTAGAGATGTAGTGATGTAAGTGTCTATGTGTTTTTTTTTAAATGCAAAAAAAAATTCTTACCAGGGAGTTTTTGTTTGTTTATTTTAGTAGCTGATGCTGGCACATCATTTTGCTGGAGAGTTTTTTATATACTGTAGCCTGATTTCATATTGTATTTTAAACTGTGTGAAATTAAAGATGAAGAAATTCATTGATAATGATGTGGCTTTGGCTTGATTCTTTCCTCTCTGAATCGTGTAGTACAACAGGACAAATTCACCCACCAGAGACAAGCCCCAGAAAAAATGTCATTCTCTTGGATCCCCCGCTCTCAGGACCATTTTCAATAAAGAATTCGTGATAAAGTGGTGAACTGTAATAGGAGTATGGGGAAGTAATTTAACATCCCAATTAGTGAATGTATTGCAGCATCCCTTTGTGGAATGCCACTGGCTTTGGCGTGCATCATTTGTCCATGTCACAAAGCCTATAATCAGATGAACATTTTTAGTGATTTAGCAGATACACTTTTTGATTTCAGCTAGGTACAGTTCCTGATGTGAATGCAGACAGTTTTAGGTGCTGTACCCAAGAAGCAGTATTTTTATTTTTTCTTTTGACAATAACTTTATGGTTTTCCATCCATCCCTGGGGCCTTAACTCTTTTATTGGGATCAAAAATTGGGAATGATACTATCTGTCAGGACCCCCAGCAACCATGTCTTAAATAAAATACATATTTAGAAGTGACTGGAGAGGAGTGCTTAGGAAAGCATTCTGCATGGTGCTTTTTCCTTGTTGAAACTGTAGAAGGTGGATGTTTTTAATTAACACCAACGTTTGCAACATGAAGCCCAACTCACAGCTGGAAAGAGAATTTTTGCTGAATTGTTCACAAAGACAGCTCTGTTTTTGGAAAATCTGTTTCTTCAGGCCTGGAGCTTGAGGTTTCTGGGTACTCGTTAAGCATGGACTGTGAGGTCCGGCGGTGAAGTATCTTTATGGGACATGAGGAAGTTGCTGGGTCTTGAATCTCAGGCAAGCCACCGCTGCTCGCTGGGAGACTTCTGGGAAACAGTCTAAGTCCTTACCTATTTTAGTTTTCAACTGCAAATATGAGCAAAGCTGTAAGTTCTGAGCTCTTTACTCACTTAATAAACAGTTCACAGAGAATAGGCTTTTGCCTCAGTGAAGGTTTTGGTTGGAGAGCTTTCCTTCATTGCCTGCTTGGTATCAACCTCACAATAACTGGCTTCATGTTGACCAGGGAGAGAGAGAGAAGATGTGTGTGAATGAAATCAATGTGGACCTTTTTCACTAGCTAGAGCTAGAGTTCTGATGGAGGACTTGGCAACTGGGCTTGGGTGGCCTCTCAGTGGTACAGCTCAGACCCCCGCATGCATTGAGCAAACCAGTAGAGGGGCTGGGGAAGAGAGTGTTATCATCAATAGCAATTGCAGTATTTGGGAGGATGCGGTAGGGTGGGAATAGAAGGAAATTCAAGGGAAAGAGGAGTTACACAAAGTAAGTGGTGCATGAAGTTATAGATACTGTTTGCTTTCTGGAGGTGGTGGTACGAGAAGCTGAGTGTAGTCTGACTCTCCAGTACCAAGCCTTGAGAACAATCTATAGAGCTAAGCTTGCCACCCACCTCAAAAAATTGAGCAACAGAGCCATTTTAGTCCATTTTCTGTTGCTATTACAAAACACCTGAGGCTAGGTGACATAGAAAGAAATTTTTTTTTCTAAAATTCATGCTTTTGGAGACCAAAGTGCAAGATTGGTGAGACAGTCTGTCCAGCTCCCAGTCATCCCTCCTTGGTAGTAACGTCACAGCAAGAGCATGTGTGAAAGGGAGAGTTCATCTAGTGAGACAGGAAGCCAGAGGGATTGGGGGCCAGGTTTAGTTTTTTGTACTAGCTTGGTCTCATGAGCTCTGACTCATGCTTTGACATCACCACTAATCTCTTCAGAGAGTGATGTGCTCATGACTCAGTCACCTTGCCCTGGCCCCATCTCTTAAAGATTCTGCCATTCAGCACCACCACACTGGGGACCATGCTTCCAGGGTACAAACCTTTGGGGAACATGTTCAACTATATCCAAATCATAGCCCAGGGTTTCCAGTACAGTGAACTGTAACTACTTTAACCTAAAGGGAAGAAGACTGTGACATGTGCATTAGGTAAAATGAGGGTGCTTACGTAAACAAGGTGACTCCGAGACTGACTCCATAAGGTAGAGATATTCAGGATTCATTCAGCCCATAGGAGCGACGTGCTCATCAGGGTAATGGAAGGCCCTGTGAATTCTGCCCTGGGTACTGAGTGAGCCATGTTCTCTGGATGAACACAACAAGGCTCCTGTTTTCTCTCTAGTATGCCAGCCTCACATATTTACAACCCTGCCTTGTCCCTGAGGAATTTGAATTTGTGACCCCATGTTGATATCTACATGGTCCATGTTTACTTGGCACGAAGCTCAGTTAATTCTAGAACCTACACTGGGAAAGAGTACAAGAGGCCATTGGGGTCATCAGAGAACCGTCTGACCTCTAAGTCCTTGTTCTTTCTGTGACGCCACACTGTTGCCATAAAACTCAAAAAATTTCCTTTGATGATGCAGGCAGACTGCTCATCATCTGCCAGAGCCATAGGCCTGGTTACTACGAGCATGGAACAAGGACAGTGTCTTCATTCTGAGATGCTTGTTTACTTCTGAAATCCTTTTTGATCTCTTCTCCTCCCCCAGCGACTATTCTAAAGGTTGTGATATGGTTCCGGTTGTACGGAGATCCTTCCCCAGCTCAGCTAGGGAGAACTTTGGTCTTCCCAGGAGCTGGCACGAGGAGTTGGCCCCACCCACCTGACAGGCACACTGTGCTAGCTTGGAGAGTTCTGGTTCACTATTCTGGGATCCCTTCATGCTGTGAGAATTCTTGTCTGAGAATAATATATAACGGAAGAGAAAAGCACTTTCCCAGCACCTTCTGTAACAAGGCAGAGATGTAAGATGTCTGACTAGAGGGTGTTGGTCAACTGGTGAAAAATTTGAAAGGTTTGAAGTTGAGAATTTAGAACTCTAAATGAGAGGACAAGGTGGATCCAATCATTTGGTCAGTGCCATTTCCTGTTTTAGTGAATGTCCACTTCCCTTTCCCCTTTTTCCATTTTCCTGGCAAATGCATATGTCCTTGGAAAGGCAATTTCACTCAGTTCCCCAGAAAATCTCATTGTGTTCATTTCCAAATAGTAACAGTGATGTCTGCACACAGCACACTAGGAAATCAACAATGATCAGGCCTGTGACACACTCCATAAGCCCCCATGCCTGTTTGAGTTGTAGTCCTATGGCCAATCTCTTGTCCCCATAATTTAGGCTCTACTGCTCTCTCAGCCACCACATTTGCACAGGGTTTTGATGTCAGGTCAGTTCTGGTCACTCTATGTGATACAAAGTAGAGGAACAAGGGAGTTTTTAGCAGCCACTTAGGGGAATTATTAAGGGTCAAGAGATAGCCACTATCTTCTCTCTGTCCTCCACACTATCAGCCTGAGCCACTTGTTCTGAGCAGTCACAGGCAGTATTTAACCTTTTCATAGGCAGGCCTGAAACCTCAGATCTGTCTCTAATTTGTGCCTAGGAGCGGTAAGAGTCCGGAGATACTCAACAGAGTGGCGATAGTCTTCATGAACTTGGAATGATGATTGTTAGCTTTGGCCTTAGATTTTTGATGCAAGTATATTCCAGACTTTAAGAGACATGGGACTTGGGTCTCCTAAGCAGCTTTGGGAACTAAGTAGTGTTCAAGACAAATGGTTGTTCTCACAAATCTCAAGGGAAGGCAAGTTCAACACGCACAGCAATTGAGTGGGGCAACTTCTCTCTGTGCGTCTACTTCTCAGATAGATTGATTTTGTTCCATTTGTTCTTGGAATAAGAAAGTACAAGCACAGTGTAGCCAGCACACCTTTAACTGGGGACACTTGTACCCTTTAGGGGAAAGATAAGAGTGCTAGTAAAGACAATGACCAATGTGACGAGTGTTTGGGGGTAATGGGTATTTAATTCAGATATTTGTTTTCTCTGTGATCACATTTTCTGCGCATTTGAGCTCAAGGGATATAAAATATTCTCTTCAGTGACTGATTATGGACAACTGGAAGACATGAATGCAGCAGGGTAGGGCTAGAAGGCTCTATCAGCTCTGTGCATGGGGCTTCTTGTGTAGGTGCAAATAGAGGTTCAGGTCTGTCAACTGCATGCTGGTGGCACATATGAACTGTTCCAGAACTGTACAGCTTCCTTGAAATCTCTGACCATAAATCACAAATATTACTCTCTTTGCTTCCACAACTGGCAACCCCAAACTTGAAGCCTGCCCAACAGAGACTGGACTAACACCCAGGGGAACCACCTACCCTAGTGATTCTGGGGTAGTCCAATACCATCCGTTGTCCTGACATGATGACCCAAAGTAGCTCCTTTCACTTCCAGAACATATTATGTAACTTCTTTGGTGAGCCCAGTCATGGTCCAGAAAATCAGTGGAAGACCAAATGCCAGAATTCCAAAATTCCACACTACTGCTGGGCTGAGAGAGAAACCAGAAGTTTCATGGGTAAAGCATAGATTGCCAAGGATTGGGGGTGGGAAGTCAGAAGAAGCGTGGCCAGGAGGTGGTCCAGGGCCTCAAGGGCTGGTGAAGAGCAATGTGGATCTTCCTGCAGGCCAAGTCAAGTGACTTCACCTGTGCTATTTTTTGAAATTTTTGGGACAGGTCTCACTACATAGCCCAGGCTGACCTTAAACTTGTGGCAGTCCTCCTGCCTCAGCTTCCCAAGTGTTGGGATTTCAGGCATGTGCTACCACGTCTGGCTCTTGGCCCTTCCTGTGAAAAATCATTCCGATTGCAGAGAAGGACTATAGAGCTGCAGGCAGGGAGACAAGCTGGAAAAGTCATCTGCCTGAAGAGATTCCTGTAAAGAAAGCATCTTGGGCACCTCAGAAAAATGTTTAGGGTGTGGAATCTCCAGCACTGGGTGGATGTGGAAGGCATTGTGCTTGGACCCTGACATGGGTGACATGCAAAAATGGTGGTGACAGTCTGTGCCCTTAATCACAGTGTCACCAGAGCATGGATTTTAGATTTGGAAAGAACTTTAGAGATAAAGTCCAGTATGCTTATTGAACAGGGAAAAGTGCAAGGGGAGGAGAGTTTAGGAGACCTGTCTAACATCACATTGCTAACTGGTGACGGGCAAGAGAAAGGCTTCAGTCTACTGACCCCAAGGCCAATCCCATGTAGCTAGTGAGGGTAAGAGATTTGTCCCTCTGAAAGCAACCAAAGAATCATTTTTCTTCCCTTTCTCCCTGCCTCCCACCCCCATCCTTCCTTTCTTCCTTCTTTCTTTCCCCTCTTTCCTTTGGTGAGCTGTACAGCTTACAAAAGGCGGTGCCAGGCTCCTGTGTGACTGGCATAGGCTGTCTCTTCTCAGCAGAATGCATATCTTTCCAAGGAGTCCTGGCAAATCTGTTTGCATCCCAATCTGTAGTTGGAAGAAAAGCAGAAGATGTCCATTTCTCTGCTGCTGCTTGGAGCTTCCTTGACAGATGCTGGATCCAGTTTACCAAGCAAACCCTGAGCTTTATTCCCAGAATCCTGTCTGGGGCATAGGGAAGAGCAAGTGTTTCCTTGACCGATACTATTTTATCTTCCGACCGCAACTTAGGATTTCTTGTCATCTTTGTGTTGTGGTCTCACACCCTTATGTTTATTCACTCTTGAGTGTTCTTCTTTTGTATCTTACACCTTGTATTCCTAGAGAGGAAATTAGGTAGTTCAAAGAAAAAAGACAATCACATTAAAGGGTGCAAATCTGAAGTGAATTGAACTAAAGCTCAACTGTGTGATTTTAAATTCTAGCCCTCCCTTTTGTGAACTGTGACCTTGCTTAAGTTACTTACCTTCTTTGTGCCTCAATTTCTCCATCTGTGAAGTGGAGATAATAATATCTATTTCACAGGATTGACATGATGATTGCCAGCTAATTGATGTTGATGCTGGACATGTGATGACTGCTGTGTAGGGGTCAGTGTGAGCTGTCAGTGACAGTGAACCTTTTAAAGACGAATGCCCAAACTGCAACCCCCAAACCCACGTATTTATCACAAAGTGCCAACACTGCAATTGAACCTCAGTACTGGAGTTGAGAAAAAACAACTCACAGGTTAACATCTTTTGTCTTAAAAGAGAAACGACACACGCGCCATAGGTTCACCACCACCGGAACATGTGAATTGTAGCTTGAGAAAGTGTTTTTCTTTCTTCTTTGAGAGTTGTGTTTTCCTGGACTTGTCAGACAAAGAAAAGGCCTCAGGATTCAGGGCAAAGGCTCTGGAGGGCCTGTCTGAGGAGAGAGGAGTATGCGTTCCCACCCTCCCAGCCCCTGCACAGACACTGGTGCCAAGGCCTCCCTGCCTGCTACTGCAGCCACAGGTGGGCAGAATGCTTGGCTCTCTTCGGAAAAGCGAGGGTGGTTCCGCAAGCTCCAGGACTCAGCATTTTCCACTACTCCTTGCTCTGTTTGTTTTCCTCTCTGGGCTCCCCCCGCCAGGCTGGACTTCTGAATGATGTCCAACAGCAATGAAGGGCCTGCCCAGAGTCTGCTCCCACCACGAAGCCCGAACCCTCCCCTGCCGCCTGCTGTTGGCAAGCAGAAGGAAAGAGGAAAGCTCACATACAAAGTGCCATTGTGCAGGGCTGGTCTGTGGGAGACAAATGAAATGGATTTCAAAATCAACGGCAAGTTATTTTTATCCATGGAAGGGCTGAAATGCCTTTATTTTCCATCTTAGAAAACAAACCTTAAGGGATTCTTGTGCTGCAGAGCGTGTTTTCACTTATTGTTGTACTTAAGAATTGAGGGAGGCTTCTGAGAGACCTGGAGTCACAAAGAATGAAATCTAGAGCAGGCTGCTGCAGGCTGCACACTCTGTCCTGCATGGGGGACATGTGGGCATGGCTCAGACTTGTGGTAGGCCTGTCCCTCAGCTCCTGAGCTCTCTGCTTGCCCAGTGTTTTCTGTGGTGTTCCAGAGTGGGCACCTTCCTATTCCCTCCCAACTGCCCACTGAAACCCCAAGTCTCCCCTGGTCTGCTTTTGTCTTTCAACCCCTAGATCCTGCGTCAGAGCAGGTCCTACTCTAAAATGTCATGGGGACCTTCCTGTAGGCCAAGGAGCTCAAAGGTGGAAGTACTGCCTCCAGGGATTATACTATGAAGCTACAAGTAAGGGAGAAAACCATTAGAACCTCTATTCATGCTGATATTTAATGTGCAAAGCACAAAGATATTTTTATTTACTTACATTGAATACATCTATCAATTCTGGTATCCATAGGCAGACTTGTTAGGGTCAGTTTGCTTACATGCAAAGCCCTGTGAAGGAAAAGAGGAATTGCACATGCCTGTGAAGGGGTTTTGTGGATACTTTTGATTTCTCTTTAGCATTTTTGGTGCTTTGAGATTTACATATACACAGCAAATAGATTTACAAGTCAGATTATGTAATTATAACCTTATAACCCTCACAAAATGGGTAAGTAGTTTAAAATGTTTCCTACAAGAAAACTGCAGACTGCAGACAATAGGAACAATTCAAGAACTTGAAAACAAGCAAACCTTTGTATTCCTCTTTCTATTTCTGAAGTAAATTATTTACCAACCATGTATTGAAATTAAATCAACAATGATCAACAATGATTTAATTAGATCAGACAAGATTTGGTCAAAACATTTTCTACCTTTTCGGGACTCTATTGAGTATAGATTTACATTCATGGTCAATAATAATATCAGTGCTTTGGGTATTATACTGTCAATCAATGCTACCAGATACTAGCTGGTATGGGGTCTATAAAGTCTATAAAAAGTTATTATACATGTACCCAGGTGGCTTTTAAAGATATTTACTGAAGGAAGTAAAGTATCAGGAACATTTTGAGTCTTCTTCCTGAGGACCAGCAAGATATCTCCTTGCGGTAAAAAAAGGTCAACACTGACAATCTGTAAAAGTCTCAGCTTAAATTTTGCCTGTACCACTTAAATCAAGTTTAAATAATCAGCTTAGTATATGGCTTTGGGAAGACATGTAACTTGTCTAAGCCCTGGTTTCTTCAAAATTGCAGTAAGGACAACATGTACCTCACACGTCTGTTTGACAATCAGTGACCTATTTCACATTGAGTGCTGAGACCATACGTGACATACAGTAAGTGCTCAAGTAGTGTTTTACTCTTTCTGTTTTCACTTTGTTTCTTCTAGCAAGCTCGAGATCAGCAGGCTGGGGATGAAGTTCACACTCTACAAATCCCTCCTGCGGACCCCTGTAGAGCACACTCTCATAGATGAGAAGGTGAGCCTGTCCTTTATAGCACACCACTGGTGGGGCTCTTGGCTCCAGGAAGAGAGAAGATTGGAGTGTGTGTGTATTTAAAAACCACTCTGGGTAGGCCTTCCTGGTGGCTTCCTAACCAGTCTGCAGTAAAGCATTCTATGCTGGTTTTGCAGACAGCTTTTTCTTTAGAAGATATAGCACAGCAGCAATTACCCCCCATGATGCAACTCAGCCAAAGGTCTCAGAAGTGAATGGGCTATGGCAACTCAGAGGTCCCTCCGGCACCTAGGGCTTGCTGTGGCAGAGCATTTGGCATAGCCAAGTTGTGCTGTGAAAAAGGAAAACAGCAATGTGTGGGGAAGAGTCGGGGAGGGGAGCCTGTCTTCCGGTTCCTCTTCCGGGTTCTCCTTTCGTACATGTCGATGCAAGGTGGAGGGGAATGGAGCCGTCTCTGCCACCTCTTGTTCATGTTGTTCAAACGAGAATTTCTCTTGTCTGATACAAATCACATACTAGCTTGGAGACAACAGAGACCAGCCGGTACGTAAGGACGTACAGGGGTCCCTTACCTGTCAAACCCTCCAATTCCAAACAGAGCTTTAGGCTTAGGTTTTAGTCCTTTGCTTGCAGGTGGCCCTGGAGGAGCTTTGTGGGAGTCAGAGACTACGTTCCTGACTGCTGGATCAGTGAATGTTTCATTTGCTGGGAGATGCAAGAGAAAGCAGAAGAACCTCCTCGGGCACTCAGATCAGGTTGTGGGTATTGCAGGAAAACTCTCTTCACAAAGACCATATCTCCAACTGGGCTCTGGAATGAGCAGGCATGGCTTGAAATCTGACCTGAGCACAGCTCACAGGGCCGCTGTTCTGGCCCATGATGGTGACCTCACTGCAGTGCTCTCTGCAATCCATTCTAGATAGGTGACCGATTGTGAGCGGGGCTTGCCTATACAGGAAGCGCACCTGTTCCCAGAACTGATGGCTTTGATCCTTGGCTTCTGAGGTGCGTTTCCATCCAGGTACAAAGTAGCCCTTGTTTTATAGTTTTCCCCGGGTTACAAGAAAGGAACATATTCCTTCCCTCTCCCACCAGCTGCCATGCAGGTCCTAGATCTTTTGGATTTTGTCTGAATCACCCACTTCTTTTCTTGTCTCTGCCCAGACTTTCCTGAGTTTCAGATTAAGTACTTCATTAGCAATACTGACACTGGAATCTCTCAGTTCGCTCTTTTAAGAGTGAATTCCTAGAGTCCAGTGTGGCAATACTTACGCCTGTAAGCGATTGGTTGTTTCTGGCATTCTTCCATCCTGCCAAGCATTCCTTACTACTCTGAACTGTAAAAATCCATCCCTAAGACCTTAATTCTCTCTTTAGGACCAAGCTAGGAAACCTCAGACAGATAACAATCTGCTTGAACCACCATTTTCTCTTTGGCCAGGGCAGCACGTGCTTTATAAAATTGTTACGCTGTTCAAAGAAAATAAGGTAATCAAGTGACTTTTCAAAAGACGCCGTGCATGGCAAATGTCCAGTATCAGTATCAGTTTGCCTTCCTTCATACAACTCCAAGACAGACAATTCTCCCTCCAAAATAGTTCCATTAAATATTAGCTTTCTGCATTTTTAAAAGGTAAATACATGCATTGAAAATTCAGTTAAAACTTGCTGCAGTTAGGATTGTAAGTGTACCCTAACCGCTCCTGTGGTAAGGCCTGGCACCCAGTGTGTTGCTGTGGAAGCTGTAGAAACTTTTAAGAGGCAGTGCCCAAGGGAGGCTGTGAGGTCATGGAGGTCACCCTCCAAAAGGACTGTGAGACCCTGGTCTCTCTTTGGCGTCCTGGCTGTGAGTTCTTGGCTTTGCTCTACCATGTTCTCCACTGTGATATGATTACTACCCCCTCTCCCTGTAAACAGGACTATGAGCTATAGACCCACAAGCATGGGCTGGAGCCTCCAACACTGAGTTGAAATAGACCTTTTCCCCTTATAAATTCATTAACTGAATTTTTTGTTGTAGTGATACAGATCTGACCAATCCATCACTGAAAGATATTCAGAAGATAACAAAAATCAATTGATAAGTATTTGCTCTTGAATTTTTGGTATAAATCTCTCTCTCTCTCTCTCTCTCTCTCTGTATACATATATACATATCATATATAAAATATGTATGTTATATATATATATATAAATCAGGATTATATCATATATATATGTATATATATGATATAACCCTGATTTTTTTTCTGAGACCGGGTCTTAGACTGGACTTGAAATTACTATGTAGCCCAAGCTAGCCTCAAATTCACAGCAATCCTCCTCCCCCACCCTTCTGAGTGCTGGGATTCCACGTGTGTGCCACCATGTCTGGCTTAATTATGATTTTTTTTAACAATCCAGGTAGAACTTTGTATACTGTAGCATGCATATATTGGGCCCAGTTTAATGATATTTTTATGACTATATTTGTTTAAAGAATCTGCAGAAAGTTCTTATATCCATAGCCCACAGTCACTCACTATTCTAATTTCTCTTATCAAAGGTTAGTTTTGCCTGTTCTTGGGTTACATAATTCATAGACCATTAGGTTAAAGTATTGAAAGGTTTTGCATCAGCAGCAAAACAAAGTTAGTCCTAAACTAAATGCTGTTTTATTCCTGCCTAATAAAGTTTAAAAACAGGTCTCAAAGGGTCAAACTATTTCCAAATAACCGAGCTTAAGAATATTTTTAGGATTCAAAGTATCCATCAAGTCCATGTTGTCTGGCACCAATAAAGTATTACCAGGCCCATAAGAGAAGTGGGAAAATATTACCCATAATGAAGAAAATATCCAGTTGAAAATTTCCAAGAAATGAAACAGATGATAGAATAAGCACACAAGGATATTAAAAGTGAGGAGTAATTGCACATAGTCAAGAACTTAGAAAAAGACTAGACAGACCCAATGGGAGAGATATGAAAATATAACAAAAACCCAAACAAAAGTTCTAGCAATGAGAGCCACAACATGAAATGAAATGGAGAGTAGATGAGATTTATGGCAGATTCCGAACTGCAGAAACAGTTAATGAACTTGAAACTGTAGCAATGTAAGTCATCCAAAAAATAAAATACAAATAAAAGACCAAAAGAATGAGCCACATATTAGTTGTAGGACAAATTTGAACGTCTGAATATAAACATTATTGAAGTCTTCAAAGAGTAAAAACAGAAAAAAATACCTGAAGAATGATTAAGAGGTGAAACTATTCCAAATTTGATTTACACTATAAACTCACAAACCCAAGGAGCAGAAGCTAAATAAACCTTGAGCACAACAAACATGAGAAGAAGAACAGTAAGGCATATCATGATCAAAGTGCTTAAAGTTAGTGATAAACAACTTTTAAAGTAACCACAGAAGAAGGCACATTACTTAGAGAAGATTAGAGTTTAAATGCAGGGCTCTCTATATAGGCAGAAATAAAATACATGACAACAGTAGAAATAAAATACATGACAAAATTTGGGAGACATGGAATAGAAGTGCATTTTTTCTATTCTTTTAAAATTTTATTTTAAAGAGAAAAGAACAAAAATAAGAAGAACAAAGACAAAAACAAAACAACACAAAAACAATAAATATGATACAGGATTTCAAAGCAAGATGACAGGAAATCAACAATGGTTACTGTATTACATATTGTTATCTTCAAAGTAGTTGCCCAGATTACCAGTCATAGGCATGCAAGATTGATCCAACAATTAAACATTAACTGTTCCTCTCAATAAACCAATAGGAATTAGTAATACAATTATCTTACCTATCTTGTGTACATATATATATATATTTTTTCCCTTCCTTCTTTTTTTCTTTTCTCCTGTCCCTCATCCCAAATGTTCTTTCCTTTTGAGAAGTTTCTTTCTTTTTCACAGTATCTATTGTGCCTTTCAGATTTTATTTACTCTTTCAGGTTCTTACCCCAGGGAGACAATATGGTGCTTACATATATGAGTCTGATTTATTTCACTTATGAGTATAGTCTCTAGTTGCATCCATTTACCTATAAAAGCCTGAGTTTACCTTTCTTTATAGCTGAGTAATCAGTGTGGAGAATCTTCAAAAAACTAGGATTAGAGGTTTCATTTAACCCAGCTATTCCCCTTCTGGGTATTTTTCTAGAAGAACTGCAAGTATCATACCACAGTGATATATATACACCCATGTTTATAGCAGCCTAATTTGTAATAGCTAAATCTTGTAAAAGCTAAAACAACCCAAATGCCCATCAACTGAGGAATGATAAAAAAGATGTGGTATTTTTGTACAATGGAGTAAAAGTGTATTGTTGGGGCTGGGGATATAGCTCAGTGGAATAAGCACTTGCCTAGCAAGCGCAGGGTCCTGAGTTCGATCCCCAGTACCGCAAAAAAAAAAAAAAAAAAAGTATTGTTGTAAAAATCTTTATATATAGGAAGAGTTATAGTATTACTTAAAACTGTTGGTGATAAGCTAAGGACACATCTGATGATCCCCTAAGTAAAGCATTAAAACAATCCAACAATGGATATGAGAAAAATATTACAAATGTATAATTAATCCAGAAGAGAACACAAAGACAACAAAGGAAAAATGCCTCAAATAACAGCACTCAATTTCCACCTTAAGAAATGAGAAGAAAATAAAACCAAAAGAAAGCAAAATAAAATATACAAAAAGATCAGAACTAAAATCAGTAGACTAGAAAAACAACAGCAAATGAAGGAAATCAAGAGCCCATTCTTTCAGATCATACTCCTGTAACATACTCCTGTAGCTGGACTTATTGGGGAAAAAGAGAAGGGACAAGGTACTCAAACCTAGAATGACAGTGGTGGCATAGCTCATTTTGAAGATACTAAAACATAAGAGATAAGACAATATGGAGTGTATGGTTCCATTTATATAAAATTCTAGAAACATGCAAATTCTTCAATGCTGAGAGCAAAGTTGTGAGGACAGGAATGGAAGGAGGAATGGGTGACCAAGGGGCACACTGAGCTTTTTGGAGTTGATGCTTGTTATTTTGATTATGTTGATGGTTTCATGAGTATGTACACGTAAAAGCTGATTAAACTGCACATTCAACACATGTACAATTGCAAGCACATTAACTACACTCATTATAGGCTGTTTGTCATGTTGCCAATGACTGATTAACTCAGTTGGTGGTATCTGGTGTTAACAAGCCTGGGATCACAAGCATGAATTATTCACAACTTCTCTGTTTCCAGTAGCAACAAAAATGCACCTCTACTTTCCTCAATTTTAAGGTCAGCCACTTATAATATATGGCTCAGGGAAACCCATAACCACCACAAGGCAAAAATAACTTCTCAAAGTAAATTGTTTACAGACAATGGATCTTAGCAGATTCTTGGTTTACAATGGAAAGCATTGTTTTTTCTTGTTTAAAAAAGTGGTTTCTAACTGATCCTACTTGATTCTGAATTTCACTATTCTGGCAAAATAAAGTCTTAATTGACAGTTAAAAGTAAAAATCTAAGCAAATTATCACTTGTACAAATAAACATATACATTTTTATGTCCTTTCTTTGCACCTGTTCTTCCTTTTGCTTTTTAAAATAAAATTTAAATATTTCATTGGTACTATCAGTTGACATGTAAAAACTTTTAAATTACAATGTACAACTTGATAGGGTTTGACATTTTGTACACTGTGAAATATTTCCACATTAGAGCTATTAAATATATCCAGAGCCCCTCAATTTATTGCAATCTTTGGTAATCAATCCCTTTCACCCACAAACCCTCCACCCCCATCTCCTGTCCTCAGGTTGTTGACACGCTTTCTGTCACTATAGATAAATTTGAATTTTCCAGAATTTTGTATAAATAGAATCTTATGATACGTATTCTTTTTTTTTATTTGACACCCTTTCAACATAATGATTTTTGAGATGAATTTATGTTCTTGAATTTATCAAAAATTAGTTCTCTTTTATTCCGGAGTATTCTGTGGTCTAGATCTATCACAATTTCTTATCCACATGTCTGATGATATACATTTGGGTTGTTTCCAATTTTTCAACATTAGAAGTGAGGCTATGATAAATATTCATGAAAAGGTCTTTTTCCAGGCATACGTTTGTTTCTCTTGAGTAACTATCTGGGAGTGAAATGGCTCAGTATTGTGAGAGTTGACTGCTTAACTTTATGTTTTTAAATCAACCTTCTTTATTTAAAATAGACTTTGAGTTTATAGGAAAGTGGAAACACAGCACTCTTTCCCCAGTTTTTAGTAACTTACATTAATGTGATGTATTTCTCATAATTAGTGGAACGAAGTTGACACGTTATTATTAAAAGAAGTCCATCTTTCATTCAGACATTTTAGTTTTTACCCAATGTCCTTTTTGTTTCAGGATCCTATCCAGATTACCTCACTGCCTATTTCATTAGATTCTCTTAGTGGTGATAATTTCTTAGGCTTTTCTAACTTGTAATCCTCTTGCCTATTTTGAGGGGTACTGATCATCTTGTAGAATGTTTCCCGATTGACATCTTTCTGATGTTTTTCTCATGATTAGGTTAGGTTGATGTGCCTTTGAGAGGATGTGCTCACCTTTTCAGAAACCTCTGCACTATTTTCCATGGTAGTTGTACCATGTCGTGTTCTCACCAGCAGTGTCCAAGGGTTCCAGTTGCTTTGCACCTTTGCCAATACTTGATATGATCAACTGCTTTACCATGAAGTATTCTAATGGGCATGATGAGATAGCACTGTAATTTTAAGTTGCATTTCCCTAATGACTGGCAATGTTTGGCATTTCTTCCTATGCTGCTGGGAGGCTCACAGATCACATGTCGTTGGAGTAGTGTCTTCATGGTTTGGATGAGCATTCTCTAAAGGTAGCACTTTTGGGAGGTAATGAAACTTTCAGAAAGTGCAGTGTAGTGGGGGGTCCTCAAGTTATTGGAGGGACCCCTAGGAGGCATTATGAGAACCTAGTCTCTCAGCCTGTCTCTGCCTCCTCGATCATGATGAGGAGGTTTGTTCTCATGCTGCTGCCATGATGTGCTGTCCTCATAAGAAGTTCCATGCAGACAGGGTTGTCGTCTTAGACTGGAACTTTTAGAACTGTTAGCAAATGTACTTTTTCTCTGGATAAGTTAATTGCCTCAGTTATTTCATTATAATAAGACTATGTACAGAGCTTTTGCCAGGTGTTGTCTTACTGAGTTGTACACCTAGCAAGAGTTCTAATGTGTCTTAGCAACAAGTTTTTCTCCTTGTTTTTGTTTATTCGGTAACCTATGTGTGCATTAATATGTTCTCATAGCCTGTGACTTGATTTCATTTTCTTGGTGGTATTTTTTGCAGATTTTTCAGTTTTTTGATTAAGTTAAATTTACTGATTTTTTATATGATTCAGTCTTTTGGTTTCATATTAAGTATATCTTGCTTAACTTAAACATGTCAAGCTATGTTTACTTATAAACATTTTTGTGGTATTAGGTTTTCCATTTTAGTTGTATGATACATTTGAACCCAAGGGGAGTGCAGGTCCTGAGCGTGGAACATGGAGCTAATCAGAGAACTGCTACTTTGACCTCTTCATTTACATGTGGCATGAAACCAAGCGAGTCTTCCCTAGGACAGTCTAAATCTAGTACCACACCAAGTGAGATTGTGATAGGACATCCATCCCAAATGCCTTACTTGCATGAGGGAGAAGGAAATCTAGGAATTCCACATACAGGAGACTTCCCTTCTTTGTCTTTGCGGGCTGGGTGAGCTGTTTTAATCTGCCTCCATGGACTCTGATGAGCGTACTTCTTTTCCTGGGTAAGTGCACGTCCTGTGTGTCACACACAATTCTTTGTTCAGGACACCAGGGCCTGGAAAGAATTTCTTCAGAACCTAAAAGTCAGTAATGTTTCAATTGCAATATTGAGTAAAAAAATAACTAATGATATTAACTTATGACTACTACTGTGACTGTTTTATGAAAGTTACACTGATGGGCATTTGAATTGTTAAGCATTTTCTCACAAGCACATGTTATGATTTTTTATCTTTACATATACAATTTTGCATTGTCTATAACTATTTTCTAAGACTAAACTCTTAAAAGTGAGATTACTGGTGAGCCTCTTTGTGGCAAGTAATAAGAAAGACCTCGCGCTCTCTACAGAAAGTGGTATCTTTTTGATTCTGGGTGAGTGATGGGCCTCTGTGACTATCAGAACAACAGCTGGAACTGTGAAGTTTCTAGAACCAGGCACTAGACATCACCAGGGCTTTCTTTTCACTTCTCATTTCTCTCTCTGTTCCTCTGTGACATTCTTCCTTCCCTTGTCAGGCAAATTCTGCTTTTCTTATTCAACACCATGGGAACCACGCCCTTGAGGCAGTTTCAGCATTTATGCATCAAGTCCAGTTGCACATCGAGAGACTGAGTCTCTCTCTCTCTCCTTCCCTCCATTTTTTTGTCTGAAACAAATTAAACTTCTTAAGGGTAAGGTTCATTTCGTACCCTAACCATGTAGCTGTGATTGTGGGAAAATGTACCCAGTCCCTGGGGCTGGCGTTTCTCTTTTGGATGGGCAAGCAGTGTGCAGAGTATAGGCAACTCGCCGAATTTCTACTCTGCTAGGTCAAAGTTGATGCATGTAATAGTTTTAGTGAATAGTACCACACTTCATTCCAGAACGTTCTGATTCCACCAGTGATATATGTGAGCAGTTGTCTTTAAATCAAACTAACATTTTTCCAACTTTTCCATGAGGCCCAATCTTTCTATCATAATACTTATTTTAGGTAATAAAACATTAGAGAAGATTTCTTTCCTAAAGTAGAACACCTCACCTACATCTTTAGTTCCTTATTTTACTGCTTTACTAGAGGTTGCTCTTCTGCCACTAGCACCGTAGAGGGTGGTCTTAAAGGAGCTGGACTCACCACTCAGGCCCAGATCCCTTTCTTTTTTTTTTTTTTTCTTTTTTTTAATTTTTTTTTAATTTTAGAAACATAAAAGTACAAAGACATATTGACAAACAGACACCCATTATCATAGAAAATAGTACAATCACAACTAATCTATAGACAAGGTGATATGGTCTCAACAGTAGTTGTTGCTTTATCCATTGATATCTTCGAATTGTAGATGTATGGACCCATATACAGACATGCAAATTTAGTCAGACAG